>OZ012736.1:91976198-92226198 GCA_963859935.3 Lathyrus sativus
AGCCTTAGGATAAAATACTTCCCAAGTTCTCTTACTAAGAATGCCTTTACCTGGTTCACAACGCTTCCCCCTAACACGGTATGTAACTGGACCCAGTTAGAGCATTTATTCCACGAACAGTTCTATATGGGTCAGACTAAAATTAGGTTAAAGGAACTCGCTAGTGTGAAGTGTAAGTTTTCAGAACCAATAGAGGAGTACCTTAATAGGTTCCGTTTGCTTAAGGCCAGATGCTTCACGCAGGTCCCTGAACATGAGTTGGTCGAAATGGCCGTTAGTGGTCTCAACTACTCAATTAGGAAAAAGTTGGATACCCAGTACCTAAGGGACATGGCCCAATTAGCCGATCGAGTTCGACAACTCGAAAGACTCAAAGACGAGAAGGCTAAGTTTAATAAAAATAAAAAGGTAGCGTTTGTTGAATATAATGATAACGTCGAAGGTCTGTGTGATGAGTCTGTGAGTTTTGACGATGATGAAGTGGACCTTGCTGAACTCAAGCAAGGACCACCTTACTTGTGCAAAGTATTGGCTCCCCCACAAGGGAAGAGTTATGTCGAATCTGAAAAAGAATGATAGGTTCCCAAAGAAAACATATACTTTCGCCATCACAAAATATGATGAAATCTTCGATTTGTTAGTTAAAGACGGACAAATGATAGTGCCTCCCGGCGCCAAAATGCCGTCCATAGAACAAAGGAAGAAAAAAGGGTTTTGTAAATATCATAACTTCTTGGGTCATAAAACATCTCAATGTTTTCTTTTCAGGGACCTTGTTCAGAATGCGATCCAAGAAGGACGTCTAAAGTTCAGAGAGAAAGCTGGTGGCCAAATGAAGGTCGACTCAGATCCTCTACAAACGGCAGACGCAAATTACACAGAGCCAGTCGAGGCTAATATGCTCGAAGTTGTCGACGGTTATGACTTTTCAATCAAAGTAACAGAGGCTGCTGGTAATCCCATAGACGAAGCTGTAATGGCGAAAGTTATCATCAGCTTCAGACAAGAGAGCTGTGTCAAAATGGAAGTTTATAGTTGTGACCAAAGGGATGAAACCAAAGGCCCAAGCAACAGGAACAATCTGGGTTGGGAGATAGTGACCAAGGAAGTGGATGATGACTTTGTTAAGATTGATGAAGCCACCAAAGGCGTGGAGTTAAGCTTGAAGAAGCTTAATCTGGCCAAAGAAATTGAAATTAACATGGTACAAATCATTCAACATGAGGAGGTAGCGGATAGTGAGTCGAACTACCAGGAAACACACACAAGGGAAGCCTACCCAGAGCAGGAGGAATCCATCGTTTCTTTTCTTCACCGCTGCCAGGAGAAAGCTTCTAGTGTGATGCTTTGTCCCCGATGCAGCGCCATATTCGACAAGAAGGCTGCACAGAAGCTGGAAGGGATACGAAGGCTGAGGCAAGAAAAGGAAAAGCCAAGATTCGACCCTCGAAGAGGCCTTTAGCAAAGATCTGACCCTCGTATAAGGCCTCCTACGAAAAAATCCACTGGCTTTAAACCCAATGCAGAGGCCACTGATGGGAAGTTGACGAAGCCTAATGAGGACAGGCAATAAGGGCAAAAGAGATGGAAGAACTTCGAAGTACAGCGAGGATCTTCGCTAAGCTATTGAAAGGAATTTCAGTCTTCAAAGGCCGCTCATGTGTCAGAAAATTATAAAGGGAGAAATCCCATGTCTCGATCCCAATGGAGGCGTGAGCAGAGAAGGAGAAAAGCACACAGAGAAGGTGCCAATAAAGACCAACCACAATCCAGCACCAATATTCCCATTAAACAGGAAGGGTGAACAGAGGCTTTCGGGAAGACACCTGTAGGAAGAAAGTTGTTTCCAACACAGGTCGAAGAACAAAGAAAATCAGTCGACGATGAAATGACCGATAATTTTGATGAAGACTCCGATGATACGTTGGATATTTTGGTCAACGTAGTATCAGTAATGCCCAGGGAATTCGACAGGGTTTCCGTAGTTGAGAACTAAGACACATATACGAATTGGGAAATAACGGCTCATAAGCCGGTATGCTATTATGTAATGAACAACGGCTGCGTCGAGGAGCAAAATGCTTTCTTTGAACGGCCAACAGAGGCTATGAAAAACCATCTAAATCCTCTTTATATTACGGTACAAATAGAGAAGGTCCCAGTCAACAAAATACTGGTGGATTGCGGCGCTACGGTAAACTTAATGCCGCATTTTCTGTTAAACAAAATTGGGAAAAGTGAGACAAACACCAAGCCACACAACATGGTGCTATCAAACTATGAAGGAAAAGTGGGTTCGACCATGGGGGTCATTCAGGTGAATGTCACGGTCGGAACCATCACCCGCCCGACTATCTTCATGGTGGTGGAAACCACTGCCAATTATAATCTATTACTTGGAAGAGAATGGATCCATGGAGTGGGGGCAGTACCATCATCGATGCATCAGAGGATCGCCATCTGGAGACCAGATGGTATCGTCGAAAAGATCGAAGCAGATCAGGGATACTTTAAAGCACCTATAAACCATATAGATAGAGGATAGTTTGACAAACATTTGGCTGGTATAGGGCCATGTGAACCTGCAGACTTCGACTTTACACCTAATGACGAAGTGTATTGCTCGTTATATCTGCATCCCGTCGAAGGTTTCCGATGGGACAAGGAAGTTCCAGGCGAAAGGCTACCATACCTTGGCGAACTTTCCATAGACCCCACTGGCTGGGGAAGTGAGTTCGATGATGATGACTAAAGCCACAACGCTTCAAAGGATTTTGGCCTACGTGGCCGAAACTAAACTACAAACGGCCTTGGATGCCGCTAATAATGAAATGGCTGAGGGATCCAAGGAAAAATCCAAGCAAGCAGGTCCAGTTGGGTATTGCGACCCTAAGATTCAACACGAGGGGCAGAGACTCGACGCCATATATGACGATGAGCCTTTGGGTTTTGAGAAGGATCCCTTGGCCAGCGATGTCAAAATGTTGGCGCAAGATCCACTGGAGAAAGTTGACCTGGGAGATGGAGTAATCAAAAGGCCAACTTATATCAGCGCCAGCCTCGACCCCCAACTTAGGGTCGAAACCATTCAGTTGCTACGAGAGTATATGGATTGTTTTGCTTGGGACTACAACGAAATGCCAGGTCTAAAGAGAGATCTAGTCGAGCATAGGCTACCAATCAAGCCTGGAAAAAAACCAGTCAAGCAGAATCCAAGGCGTTTCGCCCTTGAGATCCTCTCAAAAATAAAGGAGGAAATCGAAAGACTCCTCCGATGCAAGTTCATCCGTACGACCAGGTATGTCGAATGGCTAGCAATTATTGTACCAGTCATTAAGAAAAACAGATCTTTAAGAGTCTGTATAGACTTTAGGGATTTAAACTCAGCAACCCCTAAAGATGAGTATTCGATGCCAGTGGCAGAAATGCTAGTCGATTCAGCCGCTGGCCACGAATATCTTAGCATGCTGGATGGATATTCTGGTTACAACCAGATTTTCATCGCTGAGGACGACGTTCCAAAAACGGCGTTCCGTTGCCCAGGGGCCATAGGCACTTACGAATGGGTAGTGATGCCTTTTAGCCTAAAAAATGCTGGGGCAACGTACCAACGGGCGATGAATTCGATTTTCCATGACTACATTAAGTCCTTTATGCAAATATACATTGATGACATTGTGATAAAATCTGTGTCAAGAAAGGCTCATGTGGAACACCTGCGAAATCCTTCATGAAAATGAGGAAATTTGGCCTCAAGATGAATCCCCTCAAGTGTGCATTCTGTGTGCAAGCAGGAGATTTTCTGGGTTTCGTAGTCCACAAGAAGGGGATCGAAATCAACCAAAACAAAACGAAGGCCATCATGGAAGCGAAAGCGCCATCCAACAAGAAGGGACTTCAATCCTTGTTGGGCAAAATAAATTTCCTAAGAAGCTTCATATTGAATCTCAGTGGAAAAACACAAGCCTTCTCGCCGTTGCTTCGAGCCACTAAGGAGAAGTTTGAATGGACGAAAGATCAGCAAGAGGCTTTCGACAAGATCAAAGACTACTTGACTCATCCTCCAGTCTTTGCACCTCCATGTCGAAATAAAAGCATGAGACTGTACATAGCAGCGTCAGATAAAACTCTAGGGAGCATGCTTGATCAAGAGGATGAAAGTGGCGTCGAAAGAGCCATTTACTACCTTAGTCGAGTTTTATATGATGCAGAAACTAGGTATAGTGAGATAGAGAAATTATGCTTATGTTTGTATTTCTCATGTATGAAGTTGAAGCAATATATAAAACCAGTTGATGTTTATGTTTCGTCACATTTTGATGTTATTAAGCACATGTTGTCCAAACCTATTTTGCATAGCCGAATTGGTAAATGGGCATTAGCATTAACTAAGTATTCATTGACTTATAGACCGTTGAAAGCGGTCAAAGGGCAAATAGTGGCAGACTTTATTGTCGACCACTCCATAAATGAAAGTACCCTGAACTTTGTTGAACTAGAGCCTTGGAAGCTATACTTTGATGGGTCTAGTCACAAGAATGGGACAGGCATAGGTCTATTGATCATTTCGCCTGACAAAATTCCAACAAAATTCAAGTATAGAGTCGAGGGCCTGTGCTCTAATAACGAAGCTGAATACGAAGCTTTGATCGCCAGACTTGAAATTTTGTTAGAATTGGGGGCAACCCCAGTCGAAATAATGGGAGATTCAGAGTTGGTTGTGAAACAGCTAACAAAGGAGTACAAATGCGTTAAAGAAAATCTCATCATGTATTTTGTAATAGCTAACAGACTACTCAAAAAATTTGAAGTCTGCACTATTTGACACATACCACGAATACATAATCAGATAGCCAATGACCTGGCGCAAGTTGCCTCAGGATACAGGGTCTCGAAGGAGAATTTACAAGAGGCAATTGAGGCCAGAGGTAAGGTGGTATCCGTGGGCTTGAGACCATCAGACTTGGAAGTCACGAAATTTGGCTACGCTGACGAGGAAACCTTTAATATTTTTATAGTCGAAGGTCTGACAGACAAAGATTGGAGGAAACCTCTGGTCGAATACCTTCAGAACCCTTCAGCGACTACGAAACGAAAGATAAAATACCAAGCACTAAGCTACGTCCTGTTAGGGAATGAGTTATTTAAGAAAACTTCTGAGGGAGTTTTGCTTAAATGCCTCAGTGAATCTGAAGCATACTTGGCATTGTCCTCAGTCCATGGTGGGATATGCGGAGCACACCAAGTAGGCCATAAGATGAAATGGCTGCTTTTTCGCCAGGGGATGTACTGGCCTACGATGCTGAAAGATTGCATCGAGTTCGCCAAAGGTTGTCAGGAATGCCAAATTCACGCTAGCATACAGCATGTCCCAGCAAGTGAGTTGCATTCCATAGTCAAGCCATGGCCATTCAGAGGTTAGGCTTTAGACCTTATAGGAGAGATTCGACCTGCGTCTTCCAAAAACCAGAAGTATATTTTGGTAGGGATATACTATTTTACCAAGTGGATCGAGGCTATACCTCTACCGAAGGTAGACCAAGAAGATGTTATCGAATTCATTCAGAAGTATATCATCTACAGATTTGGGCTACCAAAGACAATAACGACAGACCAAGGGTCAATATTTACGGGTAGGAAGATGCAGGAGTTTGCCAAAGAAATGAGGTATAAACTCCTTACCTCGACACCTTACTACGCCCAGGCCAATGGCCAAGTCGAAGCGGCAAACAAAGTAATAATTGGCATGATAAAGAAACAGATTGGAAGCAAGCATAGGAATTGGCATAAGACGTTGGATCAAGTTCTATGGGCATGTCGAACATCCCCGAAGGAAGCGACCAACACTTCTCCCTATCCACTCACCTTCGGCCATGACGCAGTGTTTCCAGTTGAGATACATATACAGTCAGTAAGAATTCAAAGACATCATGAAATCCCTAGAGAGATTTATTGGGACATGATGCTTGATGAGTTAGTTGATGTAGACGAAGAAAGATTAAAAGCTCTAGAACTCTTGAGAAGACAAAAGAAAAGAGTGGAGAAATCTTATAACAAGAAGGTCAAAGCGAAGACTTTCCTGCTTGGAGATTTGGTATGGAGGGTAATCCTGCCTATGGATCGAAAGGTGAGGTCCCTAGGTAAGTGGTCCCCAAAGTGGGAAGGACCATTCCAGGTATCGAAGGTATTCTTCAACGGGGCATACGAAGTGACAGAGCTGGGTAAGGATGAGAGGGTATTAAAAGTAAATGGCAAATATTTAAAGAAGTATATGCCTGCACTTCGAGAGGTGAAAATATCAACAAAATAATTGTCAAAGATAAAGCGAAGCCATAAATGGTAATTTAAAATATGCCAAAATAGCCCAATGTCTTACAAACAAAATAAAAATGGCTTACAAAGGCCAGTATAATCTGTTCTATTACAAAACCTAACAAATCAAAAAGGAAGATTCGCTTTCATCTTAAGGTAAGTCGATTTTTGAAGTTCGAGATGACTTTGGCATTGAGCCTTATCTGTCCTTAGCTGGACAACTTCAGATTCCAAACGACGAGCTTCCTCAGCGTAGGTGACGGCATGCTCAAGCTCAACTGTTAAGGAGGAGTCGTCGAAGGAAGATAATTCAACGTTCTTTTTCTTAGCCTTCGCTATCTTACCACAGAGCTTTTTAATCTTCCGTTCCCAGCAGGCAATGTTCGCCTCGTTAGTCAGGACCTCTTATTTATTTTTCTCCCTCGTCTCTTCCAACTCAGAAATCTTCTCCTCAGAGTCGACAACAGTGCTCCAAGCGGCAGCTTCGCTGCCAGCCTTCGTTTTAATCTCACCCTCAATCTGGGGCAGCAATCGATAGTCTTTATAAACCTGGTCGATCAAGGTACCAACTTCTTGAATAACACTTGCAGCCTCAGGAGTAAGGGATTTAATGTCCACTTTTTGAAGAAGAGCTTTGAGGGGAAGATGGCTGGCAGGGCCCATCTGCCGGAGGGTAAAAAGATCCCCTTTGAAGATCTTTTGCTTAACCTTGTCGAGGGCACTGTCAGTTGGTGGCTTTGAGGTTTGCCCTTCGGAGGTCGAAGCACTGGGAGTACGACTAGAAGAATGACTTCTCCTACTCAGCAAAAGCCTGATGTATCGTCGAGGGTTGGAAACCTTCAACGCGTCTAGTTCGGCGGGAGTAAGTTGAGTTTCGCCTAGGAAGGGGTTCGTTGGAATATCCTTTGGGGCAGAAGGAACAGGAGTCTGTGTTGTTTCAACAGTTGTAGGTTCTTTGACAGAGGTGTCCACAGTTTTCAATTCTTTATTTTGGCTGTCCTTTGCCTTGTCACCATCCTCCTCCATGTCATCCCCAATGCCTTTGTCACTGGATTCATGCAATTCAGGCTGAAGCTTAGCCTGGTCCTCAATGGCTTGGTCACCCTCGACAGCCTTTTCATCCACAGCTACTGTCTGACCCAAAGGAGAGTTGGTCATATCAGCCAAAGTTGTTTTCCCCTCTGAAGCATCGACCTCATCATCCACTGTAATGGGATCAACCTGAGGATTGTCGTCTTCATGATCAGAACCATCAGTCTGAGACTGCTGGGTAGTGGTCTTTGCAGGAGATGGAGGGGCTGTGAAAGAATCAGGTTTATTAATTTCACCAAGTGAACTCACACCAGAACCCAAATCAGAAGTGGGATGATAGGTACGCTCACCTTGGCTATTCAAGGGGTAGAGCAACAGAGGAACCGCGGTGGGATTAGATCGTGAAGTTCCAGCATCATCCTAGAAAAGGTGGATATTAGAAAGAATAAAGATTAAAGAATCAATGCAAAAGGGCCAAGGAAAGGTAGATGCGCAACATACCTTGACAGTTTCGTCAGCAGGATTCGAATTGTCACTTTCCATGGGGACAACAACTTGGATCGAAGCATCCTCTACGAGAGTTTGAGTAGGTTCTTGAGGAGGATTTGTAGGTTGAGGTGTGTTGGTTACAACAGGAGCAGATGGAGCATCAGGAGCATCCACGTCATGGATAATATTTCTTTTCCTTTTCATTTGAAGACTCTCACGAGGAGACTCATCTTCGTCATCAGAATCAATAATAACTTGGGGAGAAGCCTTTTTTAATCTTCTTTGAGGGTTAGGTGGTTTTCGACTAGCCTGAAAGCAATATGAAACAGTGAGAGTGATTAAGGAGATCGAGATAGTAAAAAGCTGCGGAAGGTTACCTTTTGACCTTCGTCCTTGACTTCAGTTCTGGCTGTTGGGGCAACACGTTTCGGAGCAACTGAAAAATAGATGATACTAAAAACAGTTAGTAATAATAAAGCTCAGAGAGGAAAGTCCAAATCGAAGGGGGATAGACCTTCAAGAATATCAGATTCGATGAAAACATCTTCGATACTGACATGAAGGTGCCCTTTAAACGTATCGAGTGTATGTTTAGTCGGAACCACCGCTGTGCTTTGGGCTTAGACTGCTGTCGAAGAAATTTTATAGCGTCTCCACAAATAAACCAATCTGGAAATGGAGGGGTAAGAGCCACGCCAAAACCAGCGGTTGGTAGTCGAGGGACTTTTGGAGGAAAAAGTTTAAAGGCAACCTCATACCGTTTCTCGCGAGGAACAGAAGAGGGAATCTTTAAACTATCCAGTTTTTTGGAAAGTTTTTCTTTCAAAGTGACAGCAGCCTCGCGGATGGTTCGACTAACATCATCTGGTCGATAGGCAGTTTCGAAATACTTCTGGAAGGCTTGGATCTCTTTGATATGAGTAGACGTACCTTTCTTGATCTTCTCCTGCACATCAATGAAAGCTTGGTCAATCAAGCGAGTAAAACTAGGAGCGTCAAGAAATTCTGATGCGTAATGTTTCGACCACCAGTCATAGAAGTTTTAGGAGCAAAAGTAAGAAGGTTCAAAGTGAATAGGTGTGAGGTAGGACTTGTGAGCATGGAGCGCTAGTTGTGTCGAACAATCCAGAGGAGATAGCACAGTAAAAGGGAGAATGATATGTGATTTCTTGTCATACAGGCATTTGGGCAAGGTTTGAATTAACCCGAATTGCCTGGACACCAAGTTCGATTGATAGGCTAGCAAGCTAGAGTGACCTTTTACAAGGTTTAGTTTGTGAATCAGTAGGCGGGGAAGGAGGAATCTCTCCCAAATCATCTTTGACTCCTCTTCTTGTTTCTTTAAGGGAGCAGGGAAGGGTCTAGTAAACCATTATGGGCCACATTTTCGTTCTGCGAAGGGAGCCATCTTCGCGGTAAACTCATACCGTTTTGCAAACATATGAACAAAGCTGGATAAATTGGATCGAAGGGAATGGCCTTCCTCGCTAGGAGTAAGTTGAGTCAGGCGAGGCCATTCGACTCTTCTCTCAGTGACGAAAGGCGAACGTTCATCAACTTCACCTCTGTTGGGAAGACTGTGCTCAAAAGTGGCATTAAGCCACAACTGAAGAAGCCAAAAGGGGCCCGCCAATAGTAAGTTGCCATGGCTGTCAGGATCTTTCAATTTATTCGCGCCTTCGCCTAAGGCCTCATAAAGACTGACCAGGGTCATTTCACTGAGGCAAACGCCTCTCTTCACGTGTAGTTGGTTGGCCAGGACCAGATACTTTCGCGCCACCTGCAAAGATTTGGTACAAAATACACAGCGGGATAACCACATGGCCAAAAAGGCTATGTGTTCTTCATCGTCAATAGAGGTACTAGTTTTATTATGGTAATGTTGGACAAAAGCTGTATAAGTATGTTTAGTATTGGCAAAACCAATGCTGTCATGACTATCAATCTCGGGATCATAAACTAAACCGTACTGTTTTAGGCCTACAATGGCAGCTACATCAAGTAGAGTGGGTATCATCATTCCACAAGGAAGGTGGAAAGTGTTGTGAGTCCTATCCCAGAAGAATAAGGAAGAAGCCATCATAAGGGGGTAGTACGAAGGGCCTACCTTCTACATCATGATCAGATCGTAAATCCCAGTGTCCTTCCATTCCTGGGCTTTTACTTTCTCTATTTTCGTCAGCCAGTTAAGATAAAGTTCAGAATCTTTGAAGTAGGGAGTAGCCCTGAATAATCTGGCCCCATCATGAAGATACCTGAGGTCTACATCGAAGAGGTTCAGGCTGTCAGGATCGTCAGTGGAAATTTTATTAAAGTCTTTTTGCCCTAGGGGTTTAGTGGTTCTGTAAGAGGGGAAGAAATATTTAATGGCGGAGTAGTCAAGACCTGGAGGGGGTAAAGGCCCAGACATGGCTAAAGGTTTCCCTGCAACAGTAACATGAATGATTACGTGAGATTCGTAAATATGGCGTTTCTCCTCCGTCAAGAGTTCTCGAATGAACTGTTGATTCTTTACCGCCCGGGGACCACTTAAGCTGGCAAAGGGAGGAAGTGTTGATGCGGGAGTTTGTCCTTTGAGTTGCATTTTCTTCTTTTGGTGGTCAGCCATTGTTGAAGGAGGTAAGAGTTTGTTAGTTGGAAGCAGAAAATTAGAGAAAAAGCAAAGAAGTTGTGAAGAGTTAGAGAAGTTGTAAAAAATGAAAACATCAAGGGGAAATTACTTATATAGTGAATCGAAGACTGAAAGTTTTCATCATTAAGGGGCTAGAGTTAGTGGGCCACGTATGTGCTTGGATGTGGGATGGCAGAGGCAGTAGTTGCAATTCACGTCCCCGAGGTTAGAAAGGTGATGATGGCCCACAATTTTGTTGATTCCCGAAAAAATAGCCATGATGATAGTGACATCATAAACGTGCATCAAGGTGACGGAACAGTAGCTTGCATGATCATAGCTATCTTCCTTTTTCTCTTTCATTCCTTTTCACCTTCCCAGACTTGCATTGGTGGAAAGAGTATTGTACGACACAAAGCGGCGTCGAAGGTCATACGCTGTCAAAAAATGTGCTTTTCTACAGTCGAAGTCGAAAAGACATTTTTGGGGGGCAATTTGTTAGCTCCTAAAATTTGACGCCTCATGTAGAAGGAAGGTATCCAAGATAAAAGGGTGGAAAATAGGTTGAATACAAGAAAATGGTCGAAAGAAGCAAAATAGCTAAGTCGAAGGACTCACCCAGAAGCCAAGAGTTCGACCGCCTGCTGAGAAGAATGGTTTGTCGAAGGATTTGAAATTTAAATATTGGAGGGAACGGTTTTGCTTGTTGAAAAATGAGGGAGACGCGTGTCACCTTGTGAGTAATAAATCCATGCATTTGTGACAAGTGGCAGAAGGAGATTATGGTAGAGGTTATGAGAGGTTATTTTTTATTACTATAAATAGGGTGTCTTAGACGTATCCAAGTGTGTTGTAATTTACTATTGTACAAATTACTCTTGAAATTACTCCAAGTATCCGAGTGTAGAGAAAGCGAGTATTGTAAGAGAATGTACGTGATGTAAACACACCGTTTTTTTAACTTAATGCAATTTACTTGTTTTTTTACTTTAAGTTTTACAAAGTCTTTTATTGTCTTTACCTCTTTTCCTCCTTACTTTATTTATCTCCTTCCTATGCAATTCTTTTCTCTTCTTCCTTAATTTGACTTCACCCCTACCAATAAACTTTTTTCTCTTGTATTAGAAGCCTTACTTTACCTTTAAATTAACCTGTAGTAGAATAGATGTTCCTTTAGAATTCTTTCACCCCAATACTGTTCGAGTGTGGAACTTGAATAAACTCTTAAAACCAAAAATAAATCTTTAGCACATGTCCTAGTATCAATTTGATCGATCCTGTGAGTCACCAAAGTTAGATTTGGAAGATCAGCGGTTGTTTTCCGATTTTTAAGGGAAACAGTTGGGGACATAAGGGAATTCGAATATTATTTTGGGATTTAGTTGGTGTAGAATCAAGTTAAATTACAATTGATTAAGTTTATTCAAAAGCGTTTAATCGCTGGAATTTATTGGTTTTTCTTCAGGAGAGTCGATTGGTACGATAAAAATTACAATCAGACAAGTTGGATAGCAATATTATTGAATTTTGTTCATAATATTTTTAAAGAGGAAAAGGATTTTGAATAGAAATATTATTGAATTTTTATTCATAAGTATTTTTATTACAAATTACAGAAAGAAAATTAAAGTACACATTTTTATCCTAAAGTTCTAAATTCTTAAAAGTGGTCCTCGTGCTTGATTCTTCCGACGACTCTCTGCCCGACTTTTTTTCGTCGTACCTGCAATACCGACAAAAACAAAGCAAACAGATTATTAAAGTGAAAAATTATTTCGATGGTTCGACACCCTCAAAGTAATTTCATCATCGAGGTCGGGAGGGCAACGACAAATGCCGAAGCTAACTCCCGAACCGATTCCCGACCTCGGTACTGATAGGCAACATCTGTTCTATTTTACGGGATAGCCGGAAGAAGAGAAAAAGAAGTGTTTTCGTGAAAAGTGATTATTTGGATAAGCACTTTTGAAAAGTGATTTCTTGCAGCCAAACAAATCAAAATCCAAAATCAGAACCCATTTTCATCAAGTAAATTATGGATATCCATTTCAGATCCACAACATGAACCAAATCCGAATCCGGTTTTCTATCAAGTAAAATCACCATCAGATCCATACCATATCGGAAAACAAATCCATCTGCAAATCCAAAACGAATCAAACCAATATCAGAAAAAGAATTTAAATCAAATCTCAGATTTTCACTCAAAAAGTAACGTAAATCATATAGTCGACAACCCAACAGAGAGGTATAAAATGTGAAGAAGAGATCATGACTGGTGACGAAACCCTAAACATACAAAACCGTGGACATCGCAAATCATCACCCTCCCTAATCACGAAAACAAGAACAAACTTACCAAACGGAGGCCACAGATCGCAAAACGGACACCCCTTTTGTTCATCGCGGACTACCATCATCGCGAAGATCATCTCACCGTAAAACATCAACGAAAGACAACAAGGCCTCAGTTCTTAACATCATCGGTCGTCAATCTCGATCAAACGTCACCACCAAGCACAAATCATCCAAACGGAAAGACCGCCGGCGCCGTCCATTGTAAACGGCGGGAAATCAAACGCCAAGACTTAGAGTCTGATGCTCATCATTGGCCATTACCAAACTCAAAGCCATCGTTATCACCAAGCAACCGCGAAACGCAACCAGCCGTAAGGATCTAAGCCCGGTAATCATTGGTTTCAGTTGTTTTTTTCCAGGAGAAGAAGATGAATATGCGAAACAAGAAGAACAGATGTGAACACCCGGCCCAACCCCTTTGTTTATATATATATATATATATATATATATATATATATATATATATATATATATATATATATATATATATATATATATATATATATATATATATATATATATATATATATATATATATATATATATATATATATATATATATATATATATATATATATATATATATATATATATATATATATATATATATATTTATATATATATATATAAATATAAATATATATATATATATATATATATATATATATATATATATATATATATATATATATATATTTAATGTATTTAATTAGTTTAGTTTATTAGGTTTAGTTAAAATAAAATGAAAAATAATTTGTTTTTTTAACCTTTTCTTTAACACATAAAAAATAAATAACTTTTTCCTTTATTATTTAGTTTGAAATATTCTTTTTTTAAAATTAATTTAACCATTTTCAAAAAATAGTAATAATAAGAGTTAATTGTTTTATTGTTATTAAAATTCTGTTTTTTCATAAAAAATGATGGCTAACCCTTTTTGTTTAAAAATATTCTTTAAAAAAATCAAATATCTTTTCTCTAATAAAAAAACCAAACATTTCTTTTTGTAAAAAATCACAAAAAATTTTATTGAAAATTTGCTAACTTCTTCCTAAATTTTAATTCCTAACACTTTCATGCTCCAAGTGTTCTCGACGTCGTTCTGTTTAATCTCTCCGTCTAATCTTATGATGATTTTGTTCACTAACTTTTTGTGTTGCATTTTCTCTTTTTCAGTATTTTGTAATTTATATAATAATATTGTTTGTATTTATTTTCATCCATGATTGTATTTTATTTTACGAACATCATCATATAATTTATTTCGCGCTACTCGTTGTTTACCGTAATTGCACTTTCGAAGGATTAGGTCTAACAGTTGATCGCCGAGTCAATAATCCTTAACCCTTATACCTTTCATCTTTCAAACCATAAAACTTTGAGTCTCCGTACTCATACTTTTAGGTGTCCCGCCGTGGACGAAAATGCCTTTTACCCTAGCATTAGGTCAAAGAGTCACCGTACTCTGTTTTAGGGTTTCCCGCTGTGGAATCCCTAATTTAACCCTGATTTAATTAACAATTTCAACGTAGAGATTGGAGTGTCCGCACTCCACATAAGTGTGTCCTTAAGACACGTTTATTTCCCATTGAAACCTTGACCACAGTCAAGACGTTTCTAACCTCCCTTTCGAGGGGAACTACAATTACTCTGATTCCATTCCCGTCAGGATATGTAGGCACAAGATGCGATGTCTTGCTGAGTAAACTTAGGACTAACCCTTAGGTCTTTTTCTTTAACTTTTTAACCCTTTGTATATACCTTAAAGCAAATAAGTAAAGAAAATAGTAAAAAAAGTAAACAAAAGGTTCCTGTAGAGTACTACAGAAGTTTAGGATGCTAGTATCTTCCCTAAGCTTAACCAACCCCTTACCTAGATCTCTCCCCTCATTGTGTTTACGATGCAAAAATAGGTTTTTCCTCCTTTGACCTTTTCCTTCGAATAAATCAAAGAGTGGTTGTGAACTTAAGATGCGATTCAAATTAATTAATAATTTGATATCCTATTTCCACCGCAACAGAAAGGACTTAGAGTCTTCAAAAAGATCTTTATCATTTCTTACTCTTGAACTGGTGGACTGATTTGTGCGGAAATCTCACGCCATCTTTATGAATACTCCTTAAATGTTTCTCTATCCTTTTGGGATATAGAACGGAGCTGGTCCCTGTCCAGTGCCATGACATTATTATACTTGTATTGGTGAACAAAAGCTTCTTCCAAATCATTAAAGGTGCATATATCAGTATTGTCCAGGCCCATATACCATTTCAAAGCAGTGCTAATTAAACTATCCTGAAAATAGTGAACCAACAACTGATGATTGTTTGAGTGAAAATCTTATGAGCGTACATCACCAAATTAATTAAAAGACAAGAGTTGCCTTTATACTTTTCAAAGTCGAGAACTTTGAACTTGTGAGGAATCTTCACATTAGGGACCAGACAAAATTTATGAGCATTCTTTCCAAAGAGTTCCTCCCCCCTTAAGGCCTTAATCTATTTTTGCATTTCCTTAAACTGATCTTGGAACTCTTCCATACGATCATATATACCTTGACGTTTACTAGCTTCAGTGTGGAAAACAGGTTCACCAGTCTGTGGGATAACATGTATCATAGGCGGATGGATTGTCGTAACAGGATGAACCGTGGAAACTTCAACAACATGCTTGTATCCTTCAGGCATAAAATTCAATGGAATACCCCAAGGAAATGCTGAAGGCATCTAATGAGAAGGAATATTGACAGGAGCCACAAAAACAGGCACAAAAACCACTTCAGAAATAATAGTCGTCTGAGGCAGAGTAGCTTGAGGAGTAGGTGGACGAGGAGAGTGATTCTGCAAGGCAACCAGAGACTCGAACAACGCATTATACTTCTCCATACCAATACTGAGACTTATAACCTCTTCACGAATTTCACGATTCTCTTGTTCCAAGTGATCCACCATCTTTCTCTTAGAATTAGCATGAGTGTTGTAATGGTGCGACAACATGACTTCCGAGAAAACCAGGAAGAAAGAAATAAGACACATGTCAAAGCAAAACCCAATGCAGAATGATGCGAATGTAATGCAAATGTTTCATTCATTTTTCAAGGATGTTTAAGATATAAAGCAATTGCAAACATCGTTAAGAAATAACACTTTTTTGAAATACTGATAAAAATCTTATTTTATGGATAGTCGGAAGGAATTACACTTGGAAGTAAAAGTTACAAAGGATTAAAAATATAATAAGAAAAAGCTAGATCGTTTGAAGCAAAGGTCCTCATCAAAGATTCTCATTCACTCATCCTCGACCGAAGATTTAAGCATAAGTAGAATTCAAAGTTGTTAGGAAGAATAATGGTCATTGTATTTCAATGTTGCCCTTTTCCTCGTATTTAGCATTTTTCCAACTTTGTAATGATCCATGGAGTCACGCAATTTGTGGACTACCATTCTTATCAATAAAACTTAAGCCTTTTGTCCAATTATTTTGTTCTTATATTATTTCAGTTTACAAAATTTCATTTATTTTTGATGATAATTTTGGAAACAAAAGATGAATAAGTAATTGTCGCGGTGAGAATTGGATGTCAAATTATTAATTAATTCGAATCTTAATTCATGGTTCACCACCGGTCTTTTATTTTTCCAAAGAAAGGGAAAAAGATCGAATTACCCACAATGCAATGCAAATGTAAAAGCTAGAAAGTTTAGGTTCGTGGGTTGGTTAAACTTAGGAAAGCTGCTAGCATCCTAAGTTTCTGTAGTACTCTACAGGAACCTCTTGTTTTATGGTGTTTATTGCTAAGGGGTTATCTACTTAAGGGTGAAAGACCTAGTGGTTTATTTCTAAGTATACTCGCCAAGATGTCGCATCTTGTGCCTACCTATCCTGACGGGAATGGAATTAGAGTATTTGTAGTTCCCCTAAAGGGTTTGAGGAACTTCTTGACTGTTGGTCAAAGTTCCAAAGGGAAAGAGTTTGTTGATTGATTGATTCTAGGAGAAAAGACGAGTCGTCATCTCGAGGGAGAACACTCGAATTAACCACCTCAACTTGTAGGAGATCGTCTTTGCATCGTCTTGAGAGAAGGGTTCAGAAACTCAGATTTCATCGACGAGTATGCCACTATCACTCTCAAGCGGAAAAGATCTTATATCTCGATTGTATTATTATGGGGCAGGAGAATTACATCTCAACAGTCAAGATGACTCACGTCTAATTCTATAATAGTTTGAATAGGTTTGATTGAGTTGAAATTAGTTTTATCTAAGTTGCAAGATAAAAGAGAAAAGGTCCTCCTTATGGGGTAGGATCTAAACTTAAAGTGATCGACTTGAAACGGGATCAAGGATCAAACATGGATTATGGTGCAAGACGAAGTGCAATACGCACAAGTGTTGAGTCATGCGTAAGAGATTGAGTTTTATGAAAGATTGATTTTAAGAAAACGTTGTATTAAAGGGTGAATTAGTTTTTAATAAAAATAAGGTTTGGAATTAGTTAGATTTCTTGGATAGAAATATTTTTTAATGGGTGAAGATTATTAAATAAAAGATTATATAAAATAGATAATTATTAAATAAATAAAAGTTATGAGATAAAAAAAAAAGTTATCTAGAAATAAATTATTAATAGGCTAATTAAAAGATTAATTAAATAAATGAATGCAATTCAATTAATTTAAAAAGGGTGATTAAATAAAATAAATCTTAATAAGTTAATAGTTGGAGGCTGATTTAAAAAACAATTATTAATTGAATAATTAAATGAAAAGATTATTTTTAAATAAAACAGGTTAATTAAGAGTTTATGGTGGGCTAATTATTAGTTTAAAGATGATTAAGGGTTAATTAAAGGGATTAAAGGGGCTTGCGCGATCATGTGTTGGCGGGTGCGTAGGGTTTATGGTGGACTGCATTATGGTGCGTATGATGATGGGATCTGATGAAGATCCACAGCTGCATGTGAGGGTCCACGGTAAACACCGTCAACGTGTGTGCATGTGATTAGAAGTACAAATAAATAAAAATAAAACCCTAAAACAAACTACCCCCCACACCTCTCTCTGGCCGCCGATTGTTCCTCTCACCTCTCTCTCTCACCAATTCTCTCTTTGCGATTTCCTCCCAGCTTCTCCGCCATTTCTGATTTCTACTCCACTTCTTCTTCTTCTATCCGATCTTTGTTCTTCCTCTTCCTAAACCTGAAAAAAAAAACAAACCAAAAGAGAGAGTTAATGGTGGCCGCTTACTGTATGAATGTCTGGTGAGAAAGGCATTGGGTTCCGAGTCGGTTTGGTCTGGCGTTTCGTAAGCTTGTTCATGATCTGGGTTTAAAAGGGGTTTGTGGTGAACGTTTCTTGATGATTTGGAGCGATGACGATTATTTTTGGAGCTCGTAGATTGCGATTTTTTTATGATGATTGAGGAAAATAAAAACCGAGTTTTGCGATGAGGATTCTTAAGAGAAACTGACCTTTTAGCGATGATGGTTTTCTTAAAAAATCTGAGCTTTTTATGTGTTATGATTTTGTTAGGAATCCTCCTCTCCACTACTAACATTCTTCTTCTTTTTATATACGGTTTGGAGAACATGCAATAATGTTTTCTTTTAAAACCTTCCTTTTTTGTTGATTATGTCCGGATCTGATTTGGAAGGATTTGTTGAATTCTTAAAAACTTCTTTATTTGCTTTGATTTGATGCTGATGATTTCGGAAAGTGATCTGTTTGATGGAAAAATGATATTAATGGCTGCGCTATGGACCATTTTCGATCTTGGCGATGCCTCGAATATTCCATTCTTGAATTTTCGTTGCTGTTGATGTGAAACCGGATTTGGATCCGTCTTGGACTTCCTTCCATTTTCGGACTCGAGTGTCTTGATGAAATGTTTTTACAGTTTTGGCCTTGTTGTTGACGTGGCATCCGTCTCATTTGGGATTAATGTTGTTGTTGGATACTGTTTTGCAGACTTTGGCCATATTCTCTTTTAGACTTTTGTTGACCTTTGATGATGACGGATTTGGAAACTTGGAATTTGACCCATAGAATTGACCCTGCCATTTTCTTTCTTATAGTTGCGAAAAGAAACTTTAAATCATTAAGAACAAATGCCGCCTTGATGCTGCTGAGCCGTAAAAACTATTGTCCCAGACTTTTCGGAAGCTGGCGGCGAATCCGACTGTTGCCCTTCCGTCCCGGCCCGATGATTACACTTTTCTGAGGGCTGAGGAAAAACAAATAAAAATCCTTTACTCTTGAAGCTTGCATTAACTATTTCTTTTGCAGTGCAGGTTTGGTATGCGACGAAGACGAATACCAAACCTTGAAGATCTATGAAGTTAGAAGTCCTAGAATTTAGTCTTAGAAATTCATGTAATCCAACAATCTTGTATCCAAAAAGTAGCTTGTAGTTCAATCTTGTAATAAAATACGACCCATTTTGATTAGTGAATAAAATGTCTATGATCCAAAAAAGTCTCGATTACGAACTTTTACTTCTCTCCTTCGAACATTTAAATAAACCGAAAATGTGTGGTCGAATTTTGAGAAATATCCTACAATACACTTAGAGGATTACAATTCCACTATGACCCTGGTTTGTGAATCAAAACGTCTTGAAAATGGTAATCGGGACACTTAAGCCAAAAGGACCTCCAATCATTCGCCATACGGACCATAAAAAACTGCAATGTCCTAGGAGATCATAAAATCCAAAGTATAACCGACTTAGCTCTTTTTAGAAACAAAATTCTGTGACCTTGAGGAACTCTTGATAAAGACATTGTGCCTTTGGAAACGAACTAGAGAGAGCTAAAAGTTTTTTAGTTTCGGTCTGTCCTAAATCTGCATTGACTATCACGGGTCGTTCGAGTCTGGTATCCAGGAATTCATATCTTAAATTATTAGGTAGTGTTTTCAGTTCTAGAGCTAGTTTCTTTGGGCAAGGTAGATGGTCAGGTGTAAGTGCTAGACATTCGCTTAGGTTATCGTCTTGGTAAGGTTCATGCCAATTATCATCTTAAAAAATAGGAGGTATTGGAATTTTTATAATATCTGAATATGTGGTTGGTTCCATCTCCATTTCTCTTATGCAATCATCTATGACATCAAGTAGGTAACATGTGTCGTCTATATATGGTGCTTGTAAGAATTGTGTCAAAATAAATTTAACCTTCTCTTCACTGACCTCAAAGGTTAGCTTACCTCTCTTCACATCTATAATGGCTCCGGCAGTAGCTAAGAATGGTCTTCCTAATATGATAGGAGTAGTGGAGTCTTCTTTAATATCCATGATTATAAAATCAGTAGGAATATAGAATTGACATATACGAACTGGAACATTCTCTAGTATACCAACAGGATATTTAATAGAGCGGTCAGCTAATTGAACAGACATCTTAGTCGACCTCAATTCTCCTATATCAAGTTTGTTACATATGGATAAGGGCATTACACTAATACTGGCTCCTAAGTCGCATAGAGCTTTGTCTATGACGAACTTTCCAATTACACAAGGTACGGAGAAACTACCCGGGTCTTTCAGCTTAGGAGGCATGTTTTGAATTATTGCGCTACACTCAGCAGTAAGTGTAACTGTTTCGTTATCCTCTATCTTTTTCTTATTGTATAAGATCTCTTTAAGGAACTTAGCATATGAGGGCATCTGGGTGATAGCTTCTGTAAAAGGTATTGTGATGTTCAATTGCTTCAGAAGTTCAACAAATTTCTTAAATTTCCCTGCAGTTTTAGAATTTGCAAATCTTTGAGGATACAAAATAGGTGGTTTATATGATGGTGGAGGCACATAAGGTTTTTCTTTGTCTATGACCTCTTGATTATTATCTTCCTTTTCCTTGGGTTCACTGTCCTTCTCAGTTGTTGTGTTATCGGGCTTTTGATACATGGCTGGATTCTGAAGTCTCGGATCAATGGGTCCATCTAATTCTTTTCCACTTCTCAATATAATAGCATTTGCATGTCCTTTCGGATTAGGTTGTGGTTTTCCAAGAAATGTTCCTGTAGGAGCAGCAGTAGGCGCTTGTTATTGTGCCACTTGTGAAATTTGTGTTTCAAGCATTTTGTTGTGGGTGGCCAAAGCGTCTACTTTGTTTTCTAATTGCTTAATTTGCTTACTAGTGTGTATGTTTCGATTCAGGAAGTCTTTGTTTGTTTGAGTCTGGGAAGCTATAAAGTTTTCCAACATTAATTCAAGGTTAGACTTCCTAGGAGCATTAGGAGCATTAGAAGCAGTTGCGGAAGCCTTTTGATAACCTGGTGGTGTAGCAGGTGCTTGACCAGGTGCATACATTGCATTGTTGTTTTTGTAGGAGAAGTTTGGATGATTCTTCCAACCAGGATTGTAGGTATTTGCATAAGGGTTTCCTTGAGCATAATTCACTTGGTCTGTAGAGGCTCCTGCCAAAATTTGGCATTCAAGGGAAGCATGTCCATATGTTCCGCATACTTCGCAGTTTTGAGCTACAGCAGCCACGGGGGCTGTGGGTGTTATGGTCAAGTTATTTATCTTTTGAGCAAGAGCATCTACGTTAGCACAGACGTGATCAAGGCTATTAACCTCCTACATTCCACCTTTTGGTTGGGATTTTTCCACTGGAGTTCTGTCACCTCCCCATTGGTAGTGGTTTTGAGCCATACTTTCGATTAGTTGGTAGGCTTCTTCATAAGGTTTATCCATAAGTGTACCACCAGCGGCGACATCTATTGTCATTCTTGTATTGTACAGGATACCATTGTAAAACGTGTGGATGATTAACCAATCTTCAAGACCATGGTGCAGGCACATCCTTATCATATCTTTAAATCTCTCCCACGCCTCAAAAAGAGACTTGTTGTCTTTTTGTCGAAAGCTATTGATTTGGGCCCTCAGCATGGTTGTCTTGCTTGGTGGAAAATAACGTGCTAAGAAAACCTTATTTAACTCTTCCCACGTAGTGACGGAGTTTGATGGAAAGGATTGCAACCAAGCCCAAGCTCTATCTCTCAATGAGAAAGGAAAAAGGCATAGTCTTATCGCGTCTACAGATACACCATTTTCCTTTACTGTGTCTGCGTACTGCACAAACTTGGTCAAATGTTCATTGGGATCTTCTGTAAAGTTTCCAGAAAATTGATTTTGTTGAACTGCAGACAACAATGAGGGTTTCAACTCGAAATCGTTTCGGTTGATAGCAGGTGCAACAATGCTATTATGCGGTTCTTGCTGAGACATGGTAGCATAGTACTTAAGAAGACGATTTTGTGGTATGTCGCCCATGTCATGGTTAATTTCAGATTTAGCTTCAGATTCTAATTCGGATTCTGAACTAGATTCAGGTTCGGTTTCAGATTCAGGTTCTGAACTAGAAAAAGGGATTTCGTGGGCATCGCAGTATTCTCAGATACGTCTTCTTACGGTAAGAAGACGTTCAGGTTCGTCTGTCGATCGAGTGAGGTTCTCGCCTTGTGAGCGAGTACTTGGCATACAATCGAGTTATGATATCGACTTAATTAGTCATCGACAACGGCGCCAAAAACTTGATCGCGGTTTAGTGTGTCTAAATAGCTCTGACTACAAGTATACAGTCGTATCGCATAGTTTTAAAAGATTATCAATCCACAAGGGCTAGAAATCGAACATAGCGTATTCTAGTGTTATTATGTAAATCTAAGGCTAATCGTTTTAGGAAAGTTAAGCGCGGAGGAAATTAAATCTAAAATGCTAAAATTTCTAATAAGAATTATCAATAACGGGATGTCAGTATGCAATGCATCAATCGTCGGGATTTTAATAAATAATCGATGTAAGTCGGGTGTTCAAAATACTTTTTAGTAGAAAAATACTTATTTAAAAATCCTTACCTCAAACCCTCGTGTTTATTGATTCAGACTATATCGTTAAATTAAAATGAGCGCTCTCGCTGTGTGATTCGAATTTAACGATACCTTTTGAAAATAAATAAGTCCTAATTAATTCTAAAGTGCTTCCGCTGTGTTTAGTATTAATGCCTAATCTCAGCTATCTGGTTAAAACCTCAAACTCTCGTTTATCTTGACCTTAACCTTAGTTCCCCCTTTTTACTCTCGCAAGAAAGGTTGATTGATTAAAATAAGAGACTAAAGCCTAAAAATTAATTTGTAAAGAAAATAAACACCGACTGTTATTTAATCCCCTACGATAGATTTGTTACATACTGACATCAATTACTCTAGCTGGACATGGTGGAACAATCAAACATAATACATTGCAAAATATCAATACTAATCATGCTGTAATATGCCAAATAAAATAAACAGAATAATTTGAAACTTGATGTTGCACCCTAAAATTTGCCCTCGAATTTTATAACTTTGACTGGCTTTTGCTTCGCATTTATCTGCATATCATTTAGGTCGATCATTTCTCGCATACTGCCCATGTTATCAGCCGGATTGAATTTATCAGGATTTCATCCGCTTTGCTCGCATTTTAGTCGAAATCGAGCGAAAGTTGCTCTCTTCCTGATGATTCAGTCTGTGCTGATAATTCTGATTGCGTTTCGGTGCTCGTCCTTTTTTCTGTTTTTATTTTGCTGCATTTTGTGATTTTATTCCTATTTTTGCTTTTATTTCTTTTAGTTTTAAAATAGTTTTTCTAGAATATAGAATTAGAATTTTTATTTAGAAAATAAATTTTTTATTTTTTAGATTTAATATTGTTTTTAGAAATAGAATTAGTTTTACTAGAAATTAGATTTTTAGAATTTTAATTAGACATAGAAATAGAATTTTAATTTAGATTTTATAAGAATTAGAAATAGTTTAGATTTTAAATTTTAACATTAGAGTAGAGTTTTATTTAGAAATTAGATTTTTATTTGATTAGAAAATAGTTATAGATTTTTAAATAGGAATTAGAAAATAGTTCTAGAATAGAATTTAGTTCATAAAATTTTAATGTTATTTAGAATTAGTTTAGAACTTTAATTAGATTTTTAAAATAGATTTTAATTAATAGGATTAGCATTAGAGTTTTATATTTTTTTTTAACTTAGTTAATTAGGTTTAGAGTTAATTAGATTAGAACCTTAAAATAGAATTTTATTAATTGTCTAGGATTAGATCTTAATTCTCAGTTATTTAGTTTTAGAATTAATTAGGATTAGTTTTTCTTAATTATTATTAGTTAAAATAGTTAGTTTTATTAATTCATTATCAACAAGTTAATCCAGAAATCAAAACTTAGCAAAAAGATGCAATGCCACGTGTCGAACAGTGGGTATATAACCCACTGTTCGTCTTCTCCCACCCAGGGACATTTCCGAACCCCTAGAAACACAGCCTCCAACCACTGCTCATCACCATCATCATCAACAAAACCCAATCGGTATCGTTTTCCCTCAACCAAACATCAACCCCGCCGCCGCGAATTTCTTCCGCTCGTCATCTCCTACCACCTTCAACACAAACTCAGTTACAAAATCTTCCGCGATTCTCACACCCACATCTTCATCCTCCATTAAACTTCACCAAAATCACCGAAAACTCCATCAACAACCACTCAAACCCACCTTCATCTACACGAACCCTCATATCTTCTTCTTCCAACACAGAAACCCCATCCTATTCATCATCAAACATCCAAACGAAACTAGAAAAACCACTAAACCCTCATATCCACCTAAAAATCACCACCAAAACAACCAATTTTCAACACCCGTTTTCGTTCTTCCAACAACCAACAACAACTCAGACCCACCACAAACTCACTCAACCACAAACCACACCTTAAACGCATCATTAAAACTCCCTTTTAAAACCAGAAATCTAAAATAAAAGAAGGAAAAAAGTTGGAGAAGAAGAGGGAACGAGGAGGAAGACCGCGCGGAGGTCGGTTGAGAAACTGAGGGTGAGGGCTTCCTGTCGGCGCCATGTTGTTCCGCGAAAACGACGATGATGTTTTGCCCAGAATCTCAGTTTGCCGTTTAAGGAAATATGTTGGAGAGATACTATGCCTTCCTAATTTTAGTCTTTTTAATTTAATTTATTTTTTTATTTTTTATTTTTTATTATTCAGGTTGTGGCTGACTTGGGCTTTGTAAGCCCATAAAACCTCATTTTGGATCAACCCCATTCCATGTTAACACACCCCTGTTCTTATAGTTTAGGTTTTTCATTATTTTATTTTAATTAAATTTTAGAGTTCTCATGTTTTTTTTCTATAATTAGTTTGTAAAGAATGTTAATATATTTCTAAAATTAGTTTTTTTAGATTATTAATATATTTTTCGAACTAAGTTCTATAAAGTTTTTTTGTGTACATTTTTCTAATTTCATTTCTTAGAATTCTCAATATATTTTTCTAAAAGTTAGATTTTAGGTATTATTTTATCTTTGAGGTTTTATCTTCATTTTATTTCGTTTTGGTCGATGACGAGACCACAAAACCATCATCGGTCAAATTATTGATAGATGGAGATTTCCCTGAGACCACCTTCCTTATCTCTCCTCATTTCTTCTTCTTTATATTTTATTTCAATTTCCTCGATCGATGAAGTCTTCTATTTGCAAGCGCCGTTTATCGAAGTTGATAACCTTCTCGATTTCAAATCTATGGAAAATGACCATTTGGGTCATTTTCTTTACTTTGGGATCGTGATAGGCTACCTTCGATTAATCGACATAATGTTTGTGATTAAGACGAGATCCCACTTTTTTGGGTCCGTGCGACACGATTAAATAGGAGAATGATCCTCAATATCATTTCTCTATCTTGTCTTTTGCACGGATATCATTTTACGTGACCTCCTATAGTTCGACTTTCATCATAAGTCGAGCTACGACGGTTTAGCGCCACATTTTGTCCCGATTCAAAACTAACCACTAACTATTGACTTTACTTTCTGTCAAATATACGATTGATTTAATTTCAGTCAAATATTAACTGCTTTAAATTCAGTCAAATATTATTGTGGATATTCTTGTACATATTATATACCTGTTGATATTTATCCTGTATATATTCATATCTTCATCTTGTACATTCTTTCAAAACACCTAATCAATATCGAAACCATAAAATATAAATTGGTGGACTGTTGGTTATATATCTTGTACATTATCTGTATCCTGTGTTAGAACACAGATTGGTTCTTAATATATCTCTAGGTTTTGATGATAACATTAATGAAATTTTGTATGAAGTAAATATATACTCTAATCGTATTCAAGTGTTTTTGTTTCAGATATTAAAATTAATATTCCTCTGGAAGCAAAAACTCCTCTGAAAGTTAAGAATCAGAAGACTCTGAACGCTGCCTGAAAGAGACTCTGAGCGAAGCTGCAAAAAACTCTAAGTGAAGCTGCAGAAGACTCTGAGTGAAAAAGCATATGTAAAGGATCAGAAGACTCTGAGCGAAGCTGCAGAAGACTCTGAGCGAAAAAGCATATGTAAAGAATCAGAAGACTCTGGAAGTACTTAATGCTGCAAGTACAGAGGCTCTGATATTCAAGTCTGCTCTGATAAAGATTATTCATGCTAAAGCACATGGATGCAAATACTCTGAATAGAGTAACTCCAATGTGAGGAACAAGGAACATCATCAGAAGATCTGATGCAAGACTGTTCCAGATTTATTGAAGAAGATGTTGTTGAAATAAAGATCCGTTGGCATATTCCTTGTCCTTATCCAAACGGCTCTTTCCTCATTCCTACATGACACAAGAATTCATACAAAAAGGATTTTTCTGAACATTCCTCTTCTGGGAAAGAAAAGTCAAAGAAGACAGGATGCCAGCTGCACGCCCTTTAAGAAATGAAAGTGAAGTTCTATTTAAACAAGACTTCTACATCATTTATAGTAACGACGAATTGACGAATTATTGAACAATCAAAGAACAATATCCAAACTTATCTCAACTTCATTCTAGATTTAATTCGTTCTTCATTTGTGTAAAATCACAGTTATGATATAGCTTTTTAGAAGCAACTCTTAAACACACATTGTATTTTACTTGTTTGTAAAAGATTCCTTAAGAGACCAAGTTGTGGTTAAATTTCTTGAGAAGACTAAGACTGTTTGTCTTATTGGTTAACACTATAATCAGTTTGATTTAGTGGATTAAGTCCTTGTTAAGAAAGGCAAATCACCTTGGTAGGGTGGACTGGAGTAGTTTGAGTTCAAACGAACCAGGATAAAAATACCTTGTTATTTTTACTATTGTCATAGTTGTTATTTGAAACCCTTATTCAACCCCCCCTTCTAAGTGTTTATCCTACCTTTAGTTGGTATCAGAGCTCCGACTCTATAGTGCTATCCCTTAACAGTGAAAGAGAAAGATCCAGTTGGGATAAACACTTGATTTATTATTCTTGATTTATCATGGCTGAAACTTCAACTTCAAACAACAACAAAAATGATGATAGAGATAGAATCAGCACCAAACCTCCTATGTTTGATGGAGAGAAATTTGACTATTGGAAAGATAGAATAGAAAGTTTTTTTCTAGGCTATGATGCTGATCTATGGGATTTGGTCACTAATGGTTACATTCACCCCACTGATGGTGAGGGCAAAAAGGTTGACAGAAAGTCAATGACTGACCAATAGAAAAAGGATTTCAGAAATCATCACAAATCTAGAACCATTCTGTTAAATGATATATCTCATATTGAGTATGAGAAAATTACAAATAGAGAAACAACATTTGACATGTTTGAGTCATTAAAGATGACACATGAAGGAAACTCTCAAGTGAAGGAGATAAAGGCCTTAGCGCTTATCCAGAAGTACGAAGCTTTCAAAATGGAGGAGTCTGAATCTGTGGAAACTATGTTCTCAAGATTTCAGATCCTAACTGCTGGTTTGAAGGTTCTGGATAAAGGTTACTCCACTTCTGACCATGTCAATTAAATAATCAGAAGCTTACCATCAAGGCGGAGACCAATGGTTACATCGCTGAAGTTGTCAAAAGATCTGAATAAGATCACTCTGAAGGAACTTATCAGTTCCTTAAGAAGTCACGAGATTGAGCTGGAAGAAGACGAGCCTCAGAAGAAATGTAAGTCTATTGCGTTAAAATCTAACAAATCTGCTAAAGCTTTGCAGGTAATTGAAGAAAGCTCTGAAGAATCTTCCTCAGAAGAAGATGAACTGTATTTGCTGTCCAGAAGGATAATCAATTCTAGAAGCATAAAAAAAAGAAGTTCAGAAACTTCAAGAGATCTGATCAACGTGGAGAATCTTCTGGACACAAAACATCTGGCAAGAAAGAAGTTGTATGCTATGAGTGCAAGGAGCCAGGTCATTACAAAAATGAATGTCCCAAACTTCAGAAGGACAAACCCAGAAAGAAGTTTGAAAAGAAGAAGAAAGTTCTGATGGCCACGTGGGATGACTCAGATGCTTCTGAATCCTCATCAGAGTCAGAGGAAGAATATGCAAATATGGCACTGACGGCTGACGTGGAGGACCACGAAGAAACATCTGAATCTGGATTAGAATTAGATTCACAAGAGGTATTTTCTGAACTTACCAGAGCTGAAATTATTGAAAGTTTATCTGAAATGCTTGAAAACTACAGTAAGATGAAACTCAAATACAAGAAGCTTCAGAGCTATCTTGCATCTGAGAATGATCAGCTGAGATCAGAAGTTGCTGAGCTAAAAGAAAATAATCTTAAAATAAAAACTGATTTAGAAAAAGCTTAACAAATGCCTGACTCAGATACTAGGTCATGCTCTAAAAACATTTTAGAAGAGTATGATTATAGTTTTCAGAGGTTTCTGTCCAAATGCCTAGATAGAATCAAAATGGCTTCCATGATCTATGGCGTAAGCAGAAACAATAGAAAAGGAATTGGATAGGAATCACCCTCTGGGAAGGATTTAGATCCAAAACCTGCTGATAAGCTGATCATCAAGTATTCTCCTCTGTACACCCATTTTAAATATGGCCACCTGAATGATATAAATCACACATGTACAGATTAAAACACTAAAGCTTTTGTTAAACCAAAATTTCTTCAGAACAAAGATGCTTTTAAGGGAAAGAAGTTCAGACAGATTTTCAAACCTACTAACCCCAGTGGACCCAAGAAAATATGGGTACCTAAAGATAAAATAATCTTTGTTGCAGATGTCCTTAGCAGCAAAGTTAAGACAACAGTCATGGTACCTGGACTCTGGCTGCTCACGACATATGACGGGAAGAAAGTCTATGTTCCAAAGCCTGGAACTTAGATCTGGAGGTGATGTGAAGTTTGGAGGGAACCAGAAGGGCAAAATCATTGCCTCTGGAACTATTGGTAATGGTAACCTCCCTTCCATATCTAAAGTTTTACTTTTTGAAGGATTAACACATAATCTATTGTCCATAAGTCAATTAAGTGACAATGGTTATGATATAATCTTCAATAAAAAATGTTGTAAAGCTGTGAGTCAAAAAGATGGTTCAATCCTCTTTAATGGAAAAAGGAAGAACAACATTTACAAAATTAATCTTTCAGAACTAAAAGTTCAAAATGTAAAATGTCTTATTCTGTTAACGATGAGCAATGGGTCTGGCATAGAAGATTGGGTCATATTAGTATGAGACGCATATCTCAGATTAATAAGCTCAATCTGGTCAGAGGACTTCCTTAGTTGAAGTTCAACTCAGATGCTCTTTGTGAAGCATGTCAGAAAGGAAAATTTTCAAAAATCTCTTTCAAAGCTAAAAATGTTGTCTCTACCTCTAGACCATTAGAGCTGCTTCATATTGATCTGTTTGGACCAGTGAAAACTGCATCCATCAGAGGTAAGAAGTATGGATTAGTCATAGTTAATGACTACAGCAGATGGACATGGGTAAAATTCCTGAAACACAAGGATGAGTCACAGTCTGTATTCTTTGACTTCTGCAAACAAGTCCAAAACAAAAAAGAATTTAAAATTTTTAAAGTCAGAAGTGATCATGGTGGAGAATTTGAAAATAAATATTTTGAAAAATATTTTAAAGAAAATGGCATTGCACATGATTTTTCTTGTCCTAGAACTCCTTAATAGAATGGAGTTGTAGAAAGGAAAAATAGAACATTGCAAGAAATGGCCAGAACCATGATCAACGAGACAAACATGGCAAACCACTTTTGGGCAGAGGAAATCAATACAACATGTTATATTCAGAACAGAGTGTTTGTAAGACCTCTTATGGAGAAGACTCCTTATGAATTGTGGAGGAATAGAAAGCCCAACATTTCTTATTTCCATCCTTTTGGATGTGTTTGTTTTATTTTGAATACTAAAGACAATCTGAACAAGTTTGATTCTAAAGCACAGAAGTGTTTCATTCTTGGATATTCTGAACACTCTAAAGGCTACAGAGTATACAATACTGAGACACATATTGTAGAGGAATCAATTCATGTTATATTTGATGATAAGCTTGGCAATCAAAAGATAAAGCATCTTGAAATCTCTGTAGATAGAGAAGTGCTTCTCACAGACTCTGAAGATTCAGAGGCAGATAAAGCTCAAGTAAAAGCACCAGAAGCAACGTCAGATGCTACTCCTTTGACTGCTCAAATGGACAACTTGACCATTTTTGAAGAACCCCCTCTAAAAGGATCCTCCAGAATCAAAGCCTCTCATCCAGAGGGAATGATAATTGGAAAGAAGGATGACCCTATCAGAACAAGATCCTTTCTCAGATCATCTGGAACATCATTGTTTGGTTTGATATCAATCATTCAACCTACCTCTGTGGATGAAGCTCTGCAAGATAATGATTGGATACTTGCTATGCAAGAGGAGCTTAACCAATTCACAAGGAATGATGTTTGGGATCTGGTTCCAAGACCAAAAGGATTTAATATTATTGGAACTAAGTGGGTTTTTAAAAACAAGCTAAATGAGCAAGGATAAGTTATCAGAAATAAAGCAAGACTGGTTTCCCAAGGATACAGTCATCAAGAAGGAATTGATTACACAGAGACATATGCTCCTTTGGCAAGGTTAAAATGTATTCGTTTATTAATTTATTTTGCTGCACAGAATAACATCACTCTGTATCAGATGGATGTTAAAAGTGCTTTCTTAAATGGTTTAATTGAAGAAGAAGTTTATGTTCATCAACCTCCTGGTTTTGAAAATGAAAAATTTCTAGAACATGTTTTTAAACTAAAGAAATCACTCTATGGTCTAAAACAAGCTCCCAGAGCTTGGTATGAAAGGCTGAGTAATTTCCTTCTGGAAAACAATTTTATCATAGGAAAGGTGGATACAACTCTATTTCATAAATCAATTAAGAAAGAAATTTTAATCTATCAGATTTATGTAGATGATATTATTTTTGGTACAACAAATATTACGCTTGGAAAGGAGTTTGCTCAATCTATGCAGGCAGAATTTGAAATGAGCATGATGGGAGAACTCAGATTCTTTCTGGGAATTCAAGTCAATGAAACTCCAGAAGGCACCTACATACATCAGACAAAGTATGTGAAGGAGCTTCTGAAGAAGTTTAACATGACAGAAAGTAAGTTGGCTAAAACTCCAATGCATCCAACAAGCGCTCTAGGAAAAGAAGAGGTAAGTAAGAAGGTAGATCAAAAGCTCTACAGAGGTATGATTGGATCTCTTCTGTATTTGACTGCTTCTAGACCTGATATTCTTTTCAGTGTTTGTCTGTGTGCTAGATTCCAATCAGATCCTAGAGAATCTCACTTAACAACTGTTAAGAGGATGCTTAGGTATCTGAAAGGTACTACTAACGTGGGTTTGTGTTACAGAAGATCTGATGAATACAAACTAGTAGGATTCTGTGATGCTGATTATGCTGGAGACAGAGTAGAACGTAAAAGTACTTCTGGAAGCTGTTAGTTTCTGGGAAGTCATCTGATCTCATGGTTCAGCAAGAAGCAACCCACAATAGCACTTTCAACAACAGAAGCAGAATATATTGCTGCTGCTGGTTGTAGTACACAAATGCTCTCGATGAAGAGTCAGCTATAAGATTATCAGATATATGAGAGTAACATTTCTATTTTCTGTGATAATACTTCTGCTATTTGCCTATCTAAAAACCCTACTTTACATTCTAAGGCAAAGCATATAGAAATTAAACATCATTTCATCAGAGACTATGTTCAGAAGGGAATTATAAGTTTAAACTTTGTTGATACAGACCATCAATGGACTAACATTTTTACAAAACCCTTTGCTGAAGATAGGTTTAAGTTTATTCTGAAGAATATTAGTATGGATTTTTGTCCAGAATAACATTATTATTCAGAAGCAAATTTACTCAGATGAAAATTGATTAATGTCTATACTCTGGAGTGTTTTCATCTGTATTTCATTTGTTACCTTATTTCTTTTGAAACTTTGAACTAACAACCTTCAGAGGATCTGGACGCTGCTAACGTTTCATTTCCTTAAGAAGTTTCAGAGACACCCAAACATTAAACACGTGTCACACAGAATCTTAAAAGGTGGAGTGTAAACAATGAGACATCGTTTAGAGGTACTGTTTGAACAATTAATTTTCTCGTTTTCCTCCCCACGCTTGTCAGAATCATTAAATGCTTTTTAATCATTATTCTTTTTGATGTGATTTAATGTTTTAATTAATTGTGAGTAATTGCTGAGTGTGAATTTGTGCCCTAATTTTTGCCCCTATATATTCCACAACACAACACTTTTCACACTTTTCACTCTTGTTCATAACCTTTATGCATTTTTGCTTGCTACATTGTCTTCATCTCTACAAACCAAAATCTTCAAGAAGATCAAGTTATCTCTCAAGTTATTCAATGGCAACCTCATCATCATCAACTCAAAAGCTTGCATCTACAATGATTGGATCTACATCTGAAACGGGTAACGTCACTTACAAAGAACCTGAAAGAACCCTTCTCACTCTTGTTGAAGATTTGGAAGTTCTTTGCGAATTCATGGTTGATTTTGACTACATTGCAAAGAATGGGTTTGATTTGTGACCAATTGTTTCTGCACAAGGATGGACTAAGTACTTTGATAGACTGTTTGGTCCAGTCTTCCCTCCTTTGGTGAAAGAATTCTGGATTCATGCAAAGGTATACCCAAAATTCATTATTTCGTATGTGCTGGGTAAAGAGATAATCATAACTGAAGACTTGATTCGCAAATTAATTGGATATGAAGAAGTATATGGTGTTCACAATCTCTCTGCTGGACGTATAGACATGGATGATGTCTATAGAGAAGTTTTTACATCTGGGCTGGCCTTAAGCAAAATCAAAGATCTGAAAGTACACTACAAGATCTAGGTGAAGATCTTTCTGGGATGTATTCACCATAGGAAATCAACCAACTCTCCAGATTACATCAACGCAAAACAACTGTACTTTCTGTACTGCTTGGGAAATAACATCAAGGTGGATCTGCCACACTTGTTATTTGCTCATCTGTGGAGCCATGTAACACAGTCCAGAGAGGAAATCAGAACAAAGCATCAGAAGATTAGAAACTGGATCCTAATGGGCAGATTGATTTCTGATATTCTGACAGAAAATGGTTTAGTTGCACATCTGACAGAGGCAGGTCAGACAGAAGAATTGGTTCCAACTCTGGGAAAGCCTCTGAATGGAAAAAGTATGCTGAGGATGAGACTTGTAGAGGAACTTCAATCAGAGCCAGTCAAGATGGACTCTGCTGCTGTACATAGAAGAAGAATTCCTGTGGATGATTTTCCTCTCTTCACTGCTGAAGAACCAAGGGAAGTTCTTTTGAACTACATTGGTGCATGCATAGCAGATGGAACCCCCATGCCACCAGACCTAATAAAAAGAGCAAATAAACCTGGACCAGATTACTTTGAGAAGAACAAGAGAAAGAGAAGAAAGGGCTCAGAGGAAGGATCTACAAAGCCTAAGAGGAAAGCTTCTGGAGAAGCATCTTCTGTAAAGCCCAAACGCTTAAAGAAGAAAGGTAACCCTTCTGCAAATTTATCTTTTATTTTGGAACAAGTAACAACACCACCAACATCTGAACCTCCTCCTCCTTATGACCCAATTCCCACTCCTTCTCCTCCTCACACCTTTGAATACATTTCTTCTGAACCTGAACCTCAAAAATCATCTGAACCAAACCCTTCTATAAACCAACCATCTGAACATCATTCATCTGAACCACAAAAATCTCAACCACTACACTCTGAATCTCAACAACATCAACCTTCTGAACCACAACAAGCACAATCATCTGAACACACTACATCTGTACCATCCATACCTTCTTTCAACATCCATCAGCAAACAACCTCTGCTAAAACCCCATCCTCTATTCCACAACCAGATGAACCAAACCCCTCTAAATCAAACTATTCATAACCTCACCCCTCTGACCCTGAACCATAGATACTTGACATTCAACCTCTGATGACCATACACCCTATATCATCTGGATCACTTAGCTCATCTGATTCCTCAGACTCATCAGAAGCTACCTCACCACTTCATAACTCGCCAATCCACTCTTCTAATACCCCTGAAACAACCCAACCAATTATCCCCTCTGAATCCAAGGTTGTTAATACCTCATTTGTCCGTATTCCATCTTCACCATATCCTCCTGTAAGCATTATTCCTACTTTTTCTATACCTTCAACCTCTTCTCCCATTAAAACATCACCTTTAGAAGCCTACCTGAAACCCAAACCTAGGCTAGATGTTGGTGCACTGGTTTCTGGTTTTGAAAAAGAGATGAATATGTGGTTATCATCTGTTAAGAAGGAGTGCCTCATAAGCATAAATCCTGCTGATTCTGAAGCCATCTGGACAAGATTCAGAACTAGATTCAACTCTGTGGCTTCAAACCTTCAAGATATTTGCTTTGACGACGCGAAGGTGAGATTTGATAAAGTTGTCAGACTCACTCTTCTAAGAGTTAGCAGAACTCCAACTTTACTTCTGGAAAATACACCTCCAAAGGTTGTGTGTTCTTCTTCTGAAGAAGCTGCTACACTTCAGATGACTGAGGCTTCTCAGACTGAGAAAGTCATCACAGAGGCTTCCATTTCTGAAGACGTTCCTGCATCTGCTCAACCCTCTCATATGGAAATAGAGAATGAATCTGCAATGGTTATTAACAATGCATCTACTTCTGTGAGTGTTCCTGAATCTTCTAAGTTAAAGACAGAAGAAGTTGTAGATCTGAAGATCAAGGTTGAAAAGCAAGAAGCTGAAAATGCTGAGTTCAGAACATGGATGATCAAACAAGATAAAACAACAGATGAAATAAAAGACTGGATGGCTAAGCAAGAGGAATCAACATTTGAGATCAAGACTTGGATGGCAAAGCAAGAAGAGTCAACCTCTGAGATAACAAATCTTCTGAAGATTTTGACTTCTCGTTCTTCTTCTTAGTTGTTTTGTTATCTGTGCACTTCTGTGTTGTTTTGCTTATCTTGTTTATCTTCTGAATTTCTTATCAATGCATCTGTGACTGTTTGGTTTTTCCATCTGATTATATGATATGCTTTATGTTTTTCCTCTGTTATAGTTTCATGTCTTCAAAAGTTTTTCTTTTTGATATGACAAAAAGGGGGAGAAAATGGAAATTCTAAATTTTCACATAAACAATTACTAAAATGGAACTCAGACATGTTTAAATCTAACTAACATTGAATTCAGTATTTCAGAGCTCAAATTTTTCATTAGATAAATTTCATAGAGTAACTCTTAACAAACTTTGAGAGTCTCTAAAGTTTGCTCTGACTCTAGAAAGAATACTTGTGCTGAAAGGGAAGTACTTATTTTTTCTATCAGTATTCAATTCAGGGGGAGATTCATAATCTCAGGGGGATATATATATATATATATATATATATATATATATATATATATATATATATATATATATATATATATATATATATATATATATATATATATATATATATATATATATATATATATATATATATATATATATATATATATATATATATATATATATATATATATATATATATATATATATATATATATATATATATATATATATATATATATATATATATATATATATATATATATATATATATATATATATATATATATATATATATATATATATATATATATATATATATATATATATATATATATATATATATATATATATATATATATATATATATATATATATATATATATATATATATATATATATATATATATATATATATATATATATATATATATATATATATATATATATATATATATATATATATATATATATATATATATATATATATATATATATATATATATATATATCTTTCTTTGTTTTGAACAAAATTTCCTTTTTTTTGGTCATCATCAAAAAGGGGGAGATTGTTAGAACACAGATTGGTTCTTAATATATCTCTAGGTTTTGATGATAACATTAATGAAATTTTGTATGAAATAAATATATATTCTAATCGTATTCAAGTATTTTTGTTTCAGATATTAAAATTAATATTCCTCTGGAAGCAAAAACTCCTCTGAAAGTTAAGAATCAGAAGACTCTGAACGCTGCCTGAAAGAGACTCTGAGCGAAGTTGCAGAAGACTCTGAGCGAAAAAACATATGTAAAGAATCAGAAGACTCTGAGCGAAGCTGCAGAAGACTCTGAGCGAAAAAGCATATGTAAAGAATCAGAAGACTCTGGAAGTACTTAACGCTGCAAGTATAGAGGCTCTGATATTCAAGTCTGCTCTGATAAAGATTATTCACGCTAAAGCACATGGCTGCAAATACTCTAGATAGAGTAACTCTGATATGAAAAACAAGGAACATCATCAGAAGATCTGATGCAAGACTGTTCCATATTTGTTGAAGAAGATGTTGTTGAAATAAAGATCCATTGGCATATTCCTTGTCCTTATCCAAATAGCTCTTTCCTCATTCGTGCATGACACAAGAATTCAAACAAAAAGGATTTGTTTGAACATTCCTCTTCTGGGAAAGAAAAGTCAAAGAAGACAGAATGCCAACTGCACGCCCTTTAAGAAATGAAAGTGAAGTTCTATTTAAACAAGACTTCTACATCATTTCTAGTAACGATGAATTGACGAATTATTGAACAATCAAAGAACAATATCCAAACATCTCTCAACTTCATTCTAGATTTAATTCATTCTTCATTTATGTAAAATCACAGTTGTGATATAGCTTTTTAGAAGCAACTCTTAAACACACATTGTATTTTACTTGTTTGTAAAAGATTCCTTAAGAGACCAAGTTGTGGTTAGATTTCTTGAGAAGACTAAGACTGTTTGTCTTAGTGGTTAACACTGTAATCAGTTTGATTTAGTGGATTAAGTCCTTGTTGAGAAAGGCAAATCACCTTGGTAAGGTGGACTGGAGTAGTTTGAGTTCAAACGAACCAGGATAAAAATACCTTGTTATTTTTACTATTGTCATAGTTGTTATTTGAAACCCTTATTCAACCCCCCCTTCTAAGTGTTTTTCCTACCTTCATCCTGTATATATTTGTATCCACCTCCTATCTCTTTCGCATCTTCTCAAAAACATCCCTAATAAAAGAATGAAGTTCACTTTGTATTGAACTAAAGAGAGAGGATTGAGTGTAGACTTCTTCCTCTTCGAGTCTCAGGATACTCACTGTAGAGTGTGTGGTCTCGATAATCGTCTTTCAATATGAAGACATGATTATATTCACCACCTTCACTTTTCAAAACTCCCTTTCAAAACCTTTCCTTTTCTCCTAAAACCTCAGTCCCGTACCGAGTGCATTTTCAAATTCTTTTCACAATAAACTTGAATGGTCGTGGAGTGGTTAGGCGTAGGCCCTCTTCTATCCCGAGTGCTTGGCATTACTGTTAGGGTTCACGGTCGCAAAATACTTACCATTCAAGATCAAAAACACTTTTAAGAAGAGAATGGAGTTCTATTTGTATTGAATTAAAGAGAGAGGATTGAGTGTAGACTTCTTCCTCTCTGAGTCTCAGGATACTCACCGTAGAGTGTGTGGTCTCGATACTAGTCTTTCAATACGAAGACGCTTGTATTCGCCACATCTTGTCATAACAAAACTTTGAGATAAAGAATTGAGTACTACCCGCAAGGGGTTACTATCCGAGTTCACCCCTAGAAAAACAACTCCCACAAATCAAATGTGACATCTTGCCTCGCATGGAGAAAACTAATCTTTTGAAAAAGGATATTTTACGTCCATTCTACCGCAAACAGGTAACGCCTAAGTCTCCAACGAGCGAGCAACAATACACCTAAACTGCTAGAATGCGCTACATTAACATCATCCACAAAACACCGGTTAATAGTTTCCCAAACTACATTTGCTCTGATTTCTCATACCAGATGAGAATACGTAGGCACAAGACGACGATGTCTTGGCGATCACCTTTTTTTTTGTTCCGTAGTTCCCCGAACTACATTTGCTCTGATTTCTCATACCAGATGAGAATACATAGGCACAAGACGACGATGTCTTGGCGAGCACCCTTTTTCTTTTGTTCCGTAGTTCCACGAACTACGTTGCTCTGATTTCTCATGCCAGATGAGAATACGTAGGTACAAGACGACGATATCTTGGCGAGCATATTCCTCTCTATACCCGTAGTTTCTAGAACTACGCTGACTCTGACTTTCTCATATCTATTGAGAATACGTAGGCTTAGGACCGTGAAGTCCTACCGAGTCTCTTCTCCCCCTTATCCCTTTTTTCCCTGTTTCTAACCCCGTTGGAACACTCTTTATAGCAATACAGTTTACCAGATATTATCACATATCGACAAACAAATGGTTCCCATCAAGTACGATGGATGCGAGGGGTGCTAATACCTTCCCTTCGCATAACCGGCTTCCGAACCCGTTATTTGGTCGCGAGACCATCTTATCCATTTCTTTCTTAGGACTTTCTCGATGTTTTCCCTTCCCCTCATGGGATAATAAAGTTTGATAGCGACTTTTCTGTCTTTCTTTTCGCCTCCCCGTCGTTGCATTTCTCGAGTAGCGACAGCTGACGACTCTGTTGGGGAAACCTAGCAAGCCAAGCCTAGTTTGTTTGTCGTTTGTGTGTTGTGTTTGCTTTTATTTATTTATTATGTTGTGTTCCTTTTACCCGTCGGGTTTATTAGGATGGTTTGTGTTAGTTCCATGACTCTATGATTGTCCATGGTTCTATGATTGGCTAAATTTTGTAAAACATGATTTTGCACTGATGTTAAGCAGGATGTTATAACATCTCCATCTGCTGTGGTGACAGAACTGCTATCATGTGTTTTAATCAGGATGTCATTACCAATGTCATGACATTGCTGTCTGGTACAACAAGAGCTGATGACAGTACTGCTGTCATGTGTTTTAATCAGGATGTCATTACCAATGTCATGACATCGCTGTCTGGTACAGCAGGAGATGCTATTTTATATCACTTGACAGAAGTGGTTTGGTTTGAGGAGATCCTGTTGGATATATCTCATCAAGTGTGTGAAGGTTAAAGATATTCATAACATGAAAGTGCAGATTTAATTGGTGTTCATAAAAAGGATCTCTGATACTTTTTAGGAAACTATAATATATTTGTTTCTACTGTTATGAAGAAGATTCTGCAGGAGTGTACTGCAGGGTGAGTTTGGTCAGCTAAGAACAAAGTGTGTTGGATGTCATGCTGGATGTTATGACATCAAGCATATGACATCAGGGCGTGTGTTTAGGTTTACTGTTATATTGCAAGAGGAAGCTCAAGCTATACTTCAGGAAACCTGTTATGGCTCTTTAGTTATATCAGGCGAGATTCTAGTCACGGCTGGGCATAACATGAAGCAGCTGTAACCTAATTCGCAACATATGAATTATGGAAATTAGGCTAACCTGGATAAACCTAATTTATGTTATTTTTGATCAACCCAAGCCCAATTTGCATTGCTATTTAAGGAGGCACAGAAGCAAGGGAAATTAAGCACTCACAACAAGAAAAACTTGAGTGTAAAATTAAGGTTTAGGGTTTTGAGAGTCTTTTATGTGTGACCTTGTAAGTCACCCTTTGTATCTTTGGATGCATCGTGGTAGACATGTTTAGGCTGTTATTAGTACAATGTTAATTGTTCACTCAAAGCTTTTAAGCAAGAGTGTATTTGTGAGTGAAGAGTTCTGTTCTTCACGTGTATTTGTGTGTCTTAGGAATACTTGTACACCAAGCAATTATCTGCTGTATGATTACTAAGATATAATTCTGTGTTCATCCTTTGAAGGGATTACCATCTTACGATTCATCGTTATGATGGAAAACTTTTGAGGGTTAGTGCATGGGACTTTGATTAAAGCCTTTGGGATACCCTCTTATAAACTAGTAGATTTCCCACCCCAGAATCTCCCCATCAGCAACTACCTCCTGTTTCCCAAGACAATCCTAAGATTAATAGGTATGCGCAGAGATCGAGGAGGCCCGAGAAAATCTTCGACCGGATCCCTATGACTTATACTAAGTTGTTGCAACTCTTGCTTCAATTTCAATTGGTTGAACTTCGGTCTCTGGCTCCATTTGCTGGTAAGCCACCACCAGGCTATGATGCAAGTTCCCATTGTGATTTCCATTCTGGGGTACCAGGGCATAATGTGGAGAGATGCAAGGCTTTTAAGCACAAAGTTCAGGACTTGATTGATTCAAAAGCATTTGAGTTCATGCCAAGCGGTATGAGTGTACCAGGTGGTCTTATTCTAGTTGCTGCGAAAGAAGTTGATATTCCTATTCTCTCCCCTAAAGTGGCATCGGGTCAGAAGCGTGTCTTATAATCTTTAGTTTAAGAATCTCCGTGCCCACAGCTATTTCCTGTTCCTGGGCCAAGCCTAAGGATGAAAGTACCTGAACAAAGGGAGTCCCCGATACCTCAGATTCAGTCTTCAAATATTTTGACTGTTCAGAATCAGTAATCTATTGGGTCTGTGTATTAGATGTCTGTTCCCCTCCAGAGTCAACGGTCATACCATTGTCAGCCGTGCCAGCATGCTCTAAAAAGACCTAGGAAGCCGAAGAAGCATTTTACTTAGTTGCCAATGCCGTACAGTCAGATGTTTCCAGATTTGATCAAAGGTAGGTGTCGCTTCCGCGAAAATAAGGTGCCGGCAAAACAGAAGAGTCGCCACCTTTCGTTATTTATCCCTCGGAACGGGAAAGGAAATGATCGGAAAAACCTGACGAAAAGGTATAAGACAAGGTCATCGCAACCGTTGTCTGGGTTCGGGAGTCGGTTACGCAAGGGGAAGGTATTAGCACCCCTCACGTCCGTCGTACTCGACGGGATCCACGCTTGTTGTGTTTACTGGACGAGTTGGTTTATCCATCTACCTATCAAGGCTGGCATAAAAAGAAAAGAAAAATGACTCGGCAAAGCGTCGCGCTTTATGCCTACGTATTCTCATCAGAGAATGAGAAATCAGAGTCAACGCAGTTCGACCTACGACAGGTTATGGGGGAGGTGGCTCGCCAATACGTCAGTATTGTGCCTACGTACTCTCAACAGGCTTGAGAGATCAGAGCTTACGTAGTTCGGGATACTACGGATTACGGGAATTCAGATTCATCTGTTTTATCGAGTAGGGTTAAACAACAGTTCCAGCAGTTAGGGACAAAGCCTGTTTGCGTTGGCGCTGAAGTTTAACGACACTCTTTTCTTCAGAAAAGCTTTCCTTGGAATTATGGGCCCACGGGGCAAAAAGGTTTGAAGTTTGTTTTCTTTCTTTTACGGAAGAAGTGTTTTTTATTGTGTTTGCAATTTCAATCGCACTAAAGACTATGACCTGAGAGTGAATGCATCGCATGTCACCCAAAGGGTGCCATACTAAACATCCAGACTGCTGGAAAGAAGCTCTCCAACAATCCTTTCTCAGATAGCTTAAGGCTCGTAACGTACGAAAGAGATCATTCATGATTACTGTATCTTAAGTTGTTTTGAGATGAGAAGAGAACAGGCTCAACTACGGGGAGACTATCAAGTCCTACTGTTGTCATGCCAAGGATTCATCCTATAGTTGAGGTTTGAACAGGGAACTCCTAGAAGTCATCATGCATAGGTTTCAACCTAAAGTTCTATCATCACTTCCTTATCAAAGGAAGTGAGATTCCTAAGGGATCATGTCAATGATACATCGAAACAGATAAAGCATCAGCTTAAACACTAAACAGTAAACAATAAACGACTGTAAAATGCATGCAATGCAAGTGAGGGAGGAAATGTGTGTGGGGCAGCAGCCTCCACAAGCTCATCTCAACCTCAAGCAAGATATGAATAACAGTAATCATACTGAAGAACTGAAATGCTATCAAGCAAAATATAACAGCAACAACTGCAATCATACAGTAAAAATAACATGCTATCAAGCAAAATAAACCATATGGGCAAGGGAGCTGGGCTCTACCGAATACCCGCAAGTAAAGCCATACAGTAACAATACAAGCAGAGGGAGCAACTCAATCTCTAGTGAAATCATGCTCCTAGATTAAAGTCAGTCTAGATATGGACTTATTCTAATGCATCAAGCAAATCAAACAAGGCACATCAGCAATACAGAAAAGAAAATAGACAAGAAAGAAGATCAACCCCTCCCTCTCAATTCCAAGCTTCAGCTCTTCTAACAGCAACCCAGTCTTCAGACTTCAATCACCCTTCATGCCAAGTATCAACTTGCTTCTCCAGGTTTCAACCCATCAACATAAGTTTCAACTTATCTTCACTTCTCCAAGCTTCAGCTCTTCAGTCAATTCCACCTTCAGGCTTCACTCTTAACTACAAGTATCAAATTGATTCCTTCAGGCTCTCCAAGCATCAATGTAAAGATCAACTCATCTTTATTCCTCAAGCCTCAGCTCTACCCTTAATCTCAATTGAATCCTCTTCATAAGTATCAACTTAGTCTTCAAGCTTCAGCTCTCTTTGCTTCACCAGTACCAACTAGCTTTCCTCTTCATCTTCAAGCTTCAGCTTCTCAGGGTAGTATTCAATCACATGGAAGTGTCAACTTCATCCTTCAGTTCTTTAGGCCTCAGCTCTATTGGATCTTCAAGTATCAACTTGCTCTTCTTGCTCCTCAAGCTTCAGCTGCAATGGCAATGCTCAAGGAATCATCCTCTTCCACAATCTTCAATGAAGTCCTCATCTTCAAACTCAAGTCCAACATCTTTCAAGATACTCAACCCAGAAGACAATTGATTTAACAGGATAAGTGAGAATGATAAACAACTTACTGACAACCAAAGGAAGCCTGTAAGGGTTTATCTTTATGAGAGACTGGTTCCCTCAAAGTTCTACTTCCCAGATAAAACCACTCATCCTTCCAAAGGAGGGATGTGAATATCTGAGAAGGGCTTTTAGTCATTGGGAGGAATGGAAGCACAAGATGCTTTCCATATTTGTGAAATAAATCATTCTAACTATAAGGCTCTCCCTATGTCTCCTATCTCCTAAACCTTCCTCAGACACCTTCAGGCACAAACAAATCCAAGCTCCAAGCAACTTCAAGCATCCTCACCTTGTCTTCAACTTGTCTTCAATGTCAACCAAAGGCAAACCAAGCAAAAACCCTAATCTAAGGGGACTAAGGAAGTTAAACTAGTTGAATTAGTAAGTTAGGATCACCTAAAACCTAGTACTAAAGTTAGTCTTAACTAAAATACTAATATCAATTGTAAAATCCTACAAACATATCTATGGGAACCTAGGTCAATCATGACTCTACCACATTAATTCTAGAGATCAAATCATCAAATTAGACCTAGAAATAAATTCTACATTACAAGGTATCAAACCTAAACCCTAAAAGGAAGCATCTAAATATCAATCTAGAAAGCACACCTATTTTCATCAAAAAAATGTGCGAAAAATGCTATGGGAGCATACATGTCTAACCTAAGCACACACAAAAAATTAGGATCAAAGTCATCACCACATGATCACACAAAATTCCACAAAATTATGTATCAAACATAACCATTTTAATATCAATTAAAATGTAAAATTACCATTAAATCAGAAAATGCATGAAATGAAAATATTTTTTATCTAAAAAATACTAGACTCAATCATGAGTAAAATGCAAAAAGAATGGGATTAATTGGATTAATTTTCAATTTATTATGAATTTTCCAAGAACCATGGATAAGATGAAAATTAAAAGAAAATCAATGGAAATTAATCACACGCGCGGTGCAAATAGAAATAAAACACAGTTCAAACCATGGGTTGGGCCATCAGGGGGGTGTGAATAGCATCTATTTCACTAAGCCCAAAACCACTGATTAAATGAAACGGTGCGTTTCATTCACTCAGATCCTTCACAAATTGGGATTAGAACGTGGCCGTTGGATGAGGGTCCTAGTCCAAGGTCAAACCATGATCCAATGGTGTTTTGATCATCTTCTCCATTTCAAACCTCTGCAACTTCGCGCCCAGCTCCGACCACCACCGGTGGTGCTCCGGTCATCTCCCTCAACCCTAGTTCTCTCTAGGAGCCTCCATTGCAAATGGTCAATACATGAAACTTGTCCCAAATCTTGTCATGAGTTCAACCATACCCTTTATTCAACCTAAATCCTCAAGATTCACCATATCCAAATCTCAACCGAAAATGGTAATGCACCTATTTTGTCACTAATTCTCAAATTAACTATCTGAAATCCATCCTACACCATTCTACAATGAATCTAACACCTTAATTCATCTTGATTCTACCTAAATCATGCTAGAGGAAGAAAGTTGCTAACCTGAAAATCTTGGATGAACAGATGCGCTAAACCTCCAAATCAAGCTCTCCAATCTTTCAGACACGATCAATGAACCCTTTCCCTGCTTCTATATGCAAAAGAACTGGTTGAAAGCTCCTAAATCTTGAAACCCGATGGTGAGTTGCAGGTGGAAAATTCTGACTTCAAGAGCACCAATTAGCCATGAATTCTTCTTGATTATGATCTGGACTCAATCCTTAGCATCCATGGAAGAAGTTTTAATCAAGAAAATGGATGGAAAATGAAGAATTTGGTGAAACCGATTTCAATTGCAAGCCAAGAAATATCAATCTCAATCTATGCTCTCTCCTTCAATCATCACCAACCTTTGCATTGGATCAACTCTATTCAATATGAAGATGATGTATGAGTGATTTAGAACCCTCTAGATCCTTCTAATGAGAGTTTCCACTTCTCATGTCATGAGATTTTCAAACACATCTCATGATATGCATAATTCTATTTGCAGCTTGAAACCAACCTCATTCACTTTCAATTTCTCCCCTAGTGACATTTTGAAAGAGTTTAGCTTGCAAAGGCCCTTGGTTATGCCTTGATTCTATGTTTTGCACATGTTACTTAATATGCAAGTAACCACTTTCCAAAGCAAGTCCACAAATTGAATCTCAACTCAAAAATGTGGCTAAACCAATGTTCTTAAAATGTTTTCTAGAGTCAAAATGATATATTACATGCCATGGTTTGGATGTGTAGGTTGAAAATATCAATTTCCAACTTTGGTTTATTTAACTTATGCCCTTATTTTAGGTCATTTTTGCAACTTTGAGCTACAAGCATTTCCAACATCTCATGACCTCCTTACTAGCCTTAAAACATCATTTTGAACAAGTTTGATGTTGAACATGTTTCCATTTGAAGCTTGGAAATAGGAGTTATGGCCTTATACTTGGAATGACCTGTAATCTCCAAATGACCAAAATGCCCTTGACTTGTCAAAGCCATAACTTGAGTTCTCCAAATCCAATAATGGACTTCTAGTACTCTCTAGAAACCTAAGAGGATAAGGAACAATATTCATGTTGACCAAAAGTCCATAGGAATCATCCTTCTTGGGCAAAAGTTTGATGCAAGTTGGGTAACTTTCAAGGCCCCAGATTCACATACCTCAGATGACCTGTAACTTGTCAAAGTCATAACTTGAGTTCTATAAATCCTATCAAGGACTTCTAGTACTCAAATTAAAGCTAAGACAAAGATCTACAACATTCATGTTGGGGGAAAGATGATATGACAATCACATTTTGGGCTAAACTGCCTTGAAGATAGGGGTCAAACTAGGGGATTTTACACTGTCAAGCCTTAGAAACCCTAGCTTGAAACTTCTCAAACTCTTCAATCATGATGAGTTAACCTTTAAATCATCCTTATAACATATCAATGTGTCAATCCATGATCACATGGCCTTTGAATTAGGTCTAAACCTTCTCCAAATCATCAGCTGACCTAGGGTTGACCCAGTCAAACCCTAATTTCACCACTCATGGCTGGGGCTTCTTAATCTTGCACAATGACCTATCTAGGATTCATGATGGCTTTCAAGACATATCATAAGCTCTCTCAAGACTTCAAGTCCACATTCTTGGCTTCAAAATCATCTGAGGAGCTCCCACAACTCTCAAGTTGGGAGGCACACACTCTTGGTTTCAACCACTTTCTCTGAGGATCTTTTGACTTCTCTGACAAGGATATCAACCCTTGAACACTTGAATAACCTTCTTGGCTAGCTTCATAGTCTTGTGTAGCCCTTGATTGGTAGTCATACCTCTTGATCTCCTGCATACATGTCAATGAAATGCAAATGATAATGCTAATGTGAATGAAATGAAACACAAGCTAGTAAAGAAATGTTGGTCAAATTTTGGGGTGCAACAGCTGCCCCTATTCAAGCGGCTTGGACCTGACTGGGTGAGAAGCGAACGGCTCTCAAACAATCAAGGTAAAAGACGGTTGAATACCAACAAACCCGGAAATTTGCCAACTGCGCAAGCACACGGTACTCTGATGGGGACAAATCTTCGGAAACTGAAGCAGTAGCTGCACGGCAACTAGCTGGAGAATTGGTCACACGGTAACCGGTGATACATGGTCGATCATGCCATCAGGCATCAGGATTCCTCGGGACTCATCAGGTCACCAATCAAATTAATCATGCCGTCGGGCGTTCAAAGAAATTTTTGGGCGTCGGCCGGACTTCATCAGTAAGTCGGGAATAGAATTCTTGGTCAATCATGAACCAATTGGGGATATCCAACTTCTACCATCGGGTACTCCGTATCAGCTGGGAGAACTGCTTCGTCAATACGGTTGGACTTCAATCATCAAGTCTTCAGGGGAAGTTTCAACTTCGCTGTTCAGAAACCTGCTGGGGATGACACATCTCCGCTGGGGATTATGGAGAACTATCAAGTAACTCTGCTTCGGGGATCCAAAAATCATTCTGGGTGAATCCACTCTACTGAGGACTTCAAGAATCATCTTGGACAAATAACTCCGCCGGGGACTTCAAGAATCGTCCTATACCAATAACTCTGCTGGAGATTTCAGGAATCATCCTGGGCAAACACTCTGCCGGGGACTCTAAGTATCAACTTGAGCAACCAACTCTGGCGACTTCACAGGGGATTTTAAGAATCATCTTAAGCACACAACTTTGCTGGGGAATTCAAGAATCATCTTGAGCAAGCGACTCTGCGGAGGAACACCTGCAAAACAAGAACGGTAACGACCTAGCTCATGTTTAGTATGCCTATGCTTTGACAACGGCGCAATGCTCCACACGGTGGAAATGCTACGCGTTTATGATAAATGCTATGCAATCATGCAAAATGCTGCGACCCCGTCAGCAAAATAAATGCTGAAGGGAAAATCCTCCTGTCAAGGAGAAAGAAACACTCTGGTGGAGAGGAGAAATCATCCTGCCGGGGAGAAAAGGTCACACCGATCTCAATCGGACCCCGCACGGGGAAGCAAACTTCAGTCGACTGCTGCAGGGGAAAGAAGCTCTACGAGAACCCGGACCTGCTGAGGATAGCGATGTCAATCGCAGAAATAAACTGCGCGGCCTTCGCGACTACTTCCTTGGAGATAACGACTCCGGTGGGGAAATACGGCATCAGCTATTCAATACTCTACTGGGGACGACCAATCATGGCCCGAACTCCTTCCAAGGACTCGGCTCTCTTGGGGATCTGCAAACTCGGCTGGGGAAGAAGGGATCACCCTGCTTCGGGGGAGAGTACGACTCTGTGGGGAATCTCAATTCCGCAGGAGACTTCAGTATGGAACTATCAATTGCGGCACACTTCAGTGAATAGTCTCCTACGAGACTTGCACTTTGTGACCCGGTGCTGGGGGATGAACACGCTTCGGCGCCTGACTCAGCTGGGGAGATGCCGCTCCTTCAGGATACATCTGATTGGAGAGAGAATCTTCTCTACCTGGGGGAACATATCAATGCTTTACAATCTCCGGTTCAGACTCTGCGGGGAGAGGCTGCTGAACTTTGCTGGAGAAGAAGGAATCATCCTGCTTGAGGACGCATACGGCGTGCTGCCTGGAGTACACTACACCTGCAACAACACAAACAAACAGACAAGATACCCTTCTCAAAGGGACCTATCAAGGTTATCATCTTGCGACAATGTTCAAGTAAATCATTGTTTCCATAATCAGTGGCCTAGGCCAGTAAGTTTATGTATGCGCATTTTATCAAAAACATCAGCGTTCTTTTCGCAAACAAAACAGATAAATGCTAAACAGACAAACAGAATTGCTGAATAGTATACATTTTATTGATAACAAACCCCTGAATGGGTAAAAATGTTTTACAACAGATGCAAGCTCCTGGAATGAGGAAGCTGCGCGAATAAAACATAAATATACATCAGTATATACAAATGTCGGCAACGAGGCGTAGACGAACACCATGAGTTGATCCCTCTATGACCCACTCGACTTCGATACTTCTCCGAGGCTTCAGCTTCAGAAGAGATTGATTCAGATGAACGACCCTCAGGTCTTCCAAACCACTAAACAATGAAAGTCCATACGCGGAACGCAGTCATCTGCTTTTTCAAATCCCTAGCTTTTGCCTGAATCGCCCTTCCGGGTTTTCGATTCACCGGGATACCCTTTTTTTTTGCCAAAGTCGCCCTTCCAGGTTTTCGACTTTGCGGGTGTACATTTTTTCAATTTATATCCCTAATTTTTGCCCGAACCTTTTTCCTTTTTTATGGTTCGCCAGGATGCCCCATTTTTGCCTGGATATTCTTTTTCTTTCCAGCGGGTCATTTTTAAGCAAAGTATTTTTTAACTGCGTCCGCGTTCACCGGGGATGCAAAATCTTCACCATCCATCATGGATAACAACAAAGCTCCTCCCGAGAAGACCTTGTTGACGACGTACGGACCTTCGTAATTGGGAGTCCACTTGCCCCGGTGATCGGAGTGTGGAGGAAGAATCTTCTTCAGGACGAGATCACCCGTCTGAAAGCTTCTAGGATGCACCTTCTTATCATAAGCTTTCTTCATTCGGATTTGGTACAGACGACCATGTGCAATCAATGCTAATCTCTTCTCGTCCATCAGGCTGAGTTGGTTTAGTCAGTTCTTAATCCATTCTGCCTCGTCGAGTTTCACGTCAACCAAAAACTTGCAAAGAAGGGATCTCCACTTCTAACGGTAGGACAGCCTCCATACCGTACACTACGGAGAAAGGAGTTGCCTCGGTTGACGTACGTACCGTCGTACGATAACCGTGCAATGCAAACGACAGCATCTCGTGCCAATCCTTGTAGGTCACAACCATCTTCCGAACAATCTTCTTTATGTTCTTATTCGCCGCTTCAACGGTGCCATTCATCTTCGGCCGGTAAGGAGATGAGTTGTGGTGTTCAATCTTGAAACTCTGGCACAGCTCCTTCATCATCTTGTTATTCAGATTCGAACCATTATCGGTAATGATCCGCTCGGGAATTCCGTAACGACAAATGATGTCCCTCTTTATGAATTTAGCCACCACCTGCTTGGTCACATTAGCGTACGAGGCTGCCTCCACCCACTTGGTGAAGTAGTCGATAGCTACTAGGATGAAGCGATGACCGTTAGATGCAGTGGGCTCGATCTTGCCTATCATGTCGATGCCCCACATGGAGAACGGCCAAGGGGAGGACATGACATTTAACGGGCACGGCGGCACGTGAACTTTATCAGCATAAATCTGGCATTTGTGACATCTCTTCGCGAATTTAAAGCAATCCGAATCCATCGTCAGCCAGTAATATCCTGCTCTCAGGATCTTTCTCGTCATGGCATGCCCGCCGGCGTGCGTACCGAATGTGCCTTCATGGACTTCTTCCATGAGCATACTCGCTTCTTTCTCATCTACACATCTGAGTAGCACGAGATCGTGGTTTCTTTTATAAAAAACTCCATCAGGGTTGAGATAAAAATTTCCAGATAGCCTCCTCAGAGTCTTCTTATCCTAGGTTGACGCTCCCGCAGGATACTCCTTTGTCATAAGGAAGGTCTGGATATCATGGAACCATGGTTTGCCGTCGGAGGCTTCCTCGATCGCAAAGACGAATGCAGGTCTATCAAGACGGGAAAGGACAATTCTTGGAGCTTCATTCCAAAAATTGACTTTATACATCGAATCCAACGTGGCTAGGGCATCAGCCATCTGATTTTCTGCTCTGGGCACATGATGGAGTTCCACTCGATCAAAGAACGGAAGTAGCCTTCTGGCATAATTCATGTACGACACCAGATTCGATTGGCGAGTCTCCCACTCCCCTTTAATCTGGTTAATCACAAGTGCCGAGTCACCATATACATCTAGGTTCTTGATTCTCAAATCAATTGCCTCTTCTAGACCCATGATGCATGCTTCGTACTCCGCTTCATTATTGGTGACCGGAAACGTCAGTCTCGCAGTGAATGTGATGTGGGATCCGTGGGGAGTCGTGATGATCGCCCCAATGCCACTTCCGTAAGAATTAACCGCCCCGTCAAATATCAATTTCCATTGGGATTTTCTATCTGGCCCCTCGTCGGGCAACGGTTCATCGCAATCCTTCTCTTTGAGAAACATGATATCCTCATCAGGGAATTCAAATTTCATCGGCTGGTAATCTTCGATCGACTGTTCGGCAAGGTAATCAAACAATACGCTTCCCTTGATGGCCTTCTGGGAAACGTACTGAATATCATATTCCGTCAACACCATTTGCCATCTGGTAATCCTGCCCGAAAGTGCTTGCTTCTCGAAGACGTACTTGATCGGATCCATCTTCGAAATTAGCATGGTTGTGTGATTGAGCATGTACTGTCGTAAACATTTGGCAGCCCAGGCTAGTGCACAACACGTTTTCTCCAGCATCGAGTAGCGAGATTCACAGTCTGTGAACTTTTTACTCAAGTAATAAATGGCATGCTCCTTTCTGCCCGTCTCGTCGTGCTGACCGAGAACACACCCCATACTATTCTCAAGAACTGTCAAGTACATGATTAAAGGCCGTCCAGCCACTGGGGGTATCAAGATCGGAGGTTCCTGCAAATACTGTTTTATCTTGTCAAATGCCTTCTGGCAATCCTCGTTCCAGATAATCGCCTGATCTTTCTTTAGTAGTTTGAACATCGGTTCACACGTGACCGTGAGCTGAGAAATAAACCTCGCAATGTAGTTTATTCTGCCCAGGAAACCACGAACTTCTTTTTCTGTTCTTGGCACTGGCATTTCTTGTATCGCTTTAATCTTCGCAGGATCAACCTCGATGCCTCTTTCGCTCACGATAAACCCCAATAACTTTCCGGATCGTACTCCGAAAGTACACTTGTTAGGATTCATCCTCAACCTGAACTTCCTAAGCCTCTCAAAAAGCTTCAGCAAATTGACCAGATGTCCTCCCTCCGTTTGGGACTTCGCAATCATGTCATCAACATAGACTTCAATCTCATGATGAATCATGTCATGAAACAAAGTAACCATTGCTCGTTGGTAAGTGGCCCCTGTGTTCTTCAGACCGAAAGGCATTACCTTGTAGCAAAATGTTCCCTAGGGAGTGATAAACGTAGTTTTCTCCATGTCCTCTGGCGCCATCTTGATCTGATTGTAACCGGAGAATCCATCCATGAACGAAAATACGGAAAACTGAGCTGTATTGTTGACCAACACATCAATATGAGGCAGCGGGAAATCATTTTTAGGGCTCGCCCTATTCAAATCCCGATAATCGACGCACATTCGTACCTTACCGTCCTTCTTCGGTACAGGCACTATGTTGGCGACCCACGGAGGGTAAGTAGTGACCGCTAAGAAGCCAACATCAAGCTGTTTCTGCACTTCTTCTTTGATCTTAACGGCCATATCTGGTCGCGTCCTCCTAAGCTTCTGCTTAACGGGGGGACAATCTTCTCGCAACGGCAAGTGGTGGACCACGATGTCGGTATCAAGTCCGGGCATATCCTCGTATGACCAAGCAAAGACGTCACTATACTCTCTCAGCATCTCGACCAATCTCTGCTTGACATCACTCTGCAATGCAGCCCCTATCCTGACGTTCCTGACAAGTTCTTCAGAACCCAAATTCACGATCTCGATCTCCTCTTCATGAGGCAGAATAACTTTCTCTTCTTGTTTCAACAAGCGGGCCAACTCTTCAGGAAGGTCTTCGTCTTCATCAATCTCTTCTTCGGCTTGATAGATCGGGCAATCGAAGTCGAAGTGAGTCGTAGAAGGTCTAGAGTCGATGTCATCTGTTATGTGGATCCTGCAATAACAAGGGTTAAGCTTAAAACAAGGATATGCAGGTTAGCACAAACTCCATTGCCATTTTATTGTTTTTCAAAACAAATATAAAACAGGAATAACAGAGATCACAATATTTGAATACGAAGAAAACGCCTTTTGATTTATTGATAAAATGCATGTACATAAACAAACGAGGCCCTGACAATAAAACAACTATGCCCCGGGTAGGACATAGGGTTGTACAATGATTGGAAAAAGTAAATCATTACTCTTCGCTTGTCATCTGGATGATATCCTTGATGGACCAGTTGGTAAGGCCCTCGCCTGGCTTGCTTGGCTGGATCCAAGAGTCTAGGTCACAGTCGCTATCTCCGCTGTCTTCAGACACCGCGTTGACGCTTTCAAATATCACCCCACCACTGGTAAACTGGGTCGGCCCTTTACCTCGCGACGCGCTGCTAGAAGAGGAGGCTTCAGCGCCAGGAGAGTATCCCAACCCAAACTTATCTTGCTTGTTAGGTATCTCCAAAATTCGTCCCCAGCCTGGGGCGGATCCGGCTTGGACAACGGCCCGGGTCTCCTTGAATGAAGAGAGAGTCATCTCTGGCTTCTCAGTGACTACAGGAGCTACGTCCTTGACTTTAACAGCTTCGAACGCTTGGCATAGGGTTTTGTGGATTTCCCCATCCATCTCAACATACTTGAAGGACGACAAATGGCTCACCATTATATCTTCCTCGCCACAAATAGTCACGATGCTACCTCCGACAGCATACTTGAGTTTCTGGTGCAACGTGGAAGTCACGACACCCACAGCATGGATCCATGGCCGGCCCAAGAGACAGCTGTAGGCAGGCATGATGTCCATAATGTAAAAGATCGCGTCGAACGTTTCTGGCCCGACTTGGATTGGCAGGGTTACCTCCCCGAAAACATGGCGTTTGGTTCCATCGAATGCCTTCACAACCAGATCACTGGGTGTGCAAATCACTCCGCGAGTATCTAACTTCATTAATGCTTTCTTCGGAAGAACATTGAGTGACGACCCCGTGTCCACCAACACGTGAGACATAATCGTTCCCCTACACTCTATCGAGATGTGCAGGGCGCTATTATGGTTCCTCCCCTTCGGCGTCAGCTCTAGGTCAGTGAACCCTAACCCATTTCCGGCATTCACATGGGCTACGACCTCTTCCAGCTGGTTTACCGATATTTCCTGCGGTACATATGCAGCGTTCAACACCTTCAGCAGCGCATTGCGGTGTGCTTCAGAACACAGCAACAGGTTCAGGATGGAAATCTTCGAGGGTGTCTGATGGAGATGATCCACGATCTTGTAGTCACTCTTTTTAATCAACCGCATAAATTCCTCGACGTCTTTAACGAGCAAGTATTTTTCTACCCCACGAGGGATCTCTTCAACGACTTTACTTTTACCTTTATCAGTTGCATCAGCTTTGTCTGCTTTGTCCGCCACGATCTCAGGTGGTGCAAACACTCTCCCGCTGCGAGTGATTCCGCTGATTCCCGCATGGTTCTCCACAGACGACCCAAACGGTTCTAGTTCCAACTTCTGTCCGTTGCAGTAGACTTAAGCCCCGTAATGCCATGGGACAGCATTAGTGCTTTTGAACGGTATTGGCCCAGCTTTGGTGATGGTAATTGTGGGCGGTCTGGGCGCAGAAATAGTTATCGTCTGGCGAGGGATGGTGATGGTGGCAACCTCATCATCTTGCTTCAGCATTACCTCTCCCGATCCGCTTTCGGCCCTTCGGCTAAACTGTAAGATCCCTTCAGTCATCAAACTTTGAATCCCCTTGATCAGCTGTTCACATCCATCAGGACTAGTCGCACAGCCCATACACAGCTCTCCGCAACCTGGGAAGAAACATCTTTTCATCAGCTTAGCTTTAACGAAGCTAAGCAGTGTCTTCAGATCTCTGACGTCAGTCAACAAATCCGAGCTCTCGTCTTCGATAATGGCATTCACCCCGCCTCCCCTATGATTCAGCATAGGGTTCTTCGTGACGTTTGGCACATTATTTGAGAAGTTGATGATCTTAGCGTCCACCATGTCCTGCACCTTATGCTTGAAGGCTTTGCAATTCTCTATTGTGTGGCCTGGTGCCCCTGAGTGAAACTCACAAGTTGCATTCGCGTCATAACCTGGCGGAGGTGCCCCTGTCAAGGGAGCCAGGGTTCTCTTCTGGATCAACTGTAGCTAAAGTAAAGTCTGCAATAGTTGCGCGTACGACATGGGCGGTATCTCGAGGTGACGGCTCGACAGAGGTGCCCGGTTCTGATACTTTCTGTACCCTTGTTGATTCGGTTGCTGCTGCTGCTGCTGTGGCTGTTGAACTACCGGGATAGTTATGCTGGCCACCTGCTGGTGAGGGCCTTTACCCTTCCTTCGGGCGTTGGACACAGCGCTCATTTCTCCTTCCCGTCTTTTGCCACCATAAGGTTTCTTTCCCCCTCCTCCGGCTGAGGATGACTCACCTTGAATTTTCCCCAGTTTGATCCCATTTTCAATGTGCTCACCCGTGATAATGAGATCTGAGAAGGTTCCAGACATACCGCTGACTAATTTCTCATAATAAACCCCTGGGAGGGTGGCTACGAACATCTGCACAAGCTCACGTTCAACCATCGGCGGCTGAACCCTGGCTGCCAACTCACGCCATCGCTGGGCGTATTCCTTAAACCCTTCGTTGTTCCTTTGAGACAAATTCTGCAGTTGGACTCGGTTCGGGGCCAAGTCGCTGTTGTATTGGTAGTGGTGCACAAATGCTTCAGCAAAGTCCTTCCACGTGCGCACACTGGTAGGCTCCAGACTCATGTACCACTCGAGGGATGGTCCGGACAGACTGTCCTGAAAGAAGTGCATCAGCAACTTCTCGTCATCAGAATGAGCTGACATTTTTCTGTAATATGATCTCAGGTGGACGCGAGGGCAAGTGGTGCCCTTGTACTTTTCAAAGTCAGGTACCTTGAACTTGGGAGGCACCTTGAAATCAGCAATCAGTCCCAACTTGGACATATCAACGCCCACGGTGTTCTGGTTCTCGATGTTTCTCATCTTATCCTCAAGTGCCTTGAACCTTAGACGTGCTTCAACAGTCAGCTCCCCTTCAGCACCTCTCTGAGAGAACACATCGTCTTGGCGGTCTTCTAACCATGGCTGAGGCCCGAACAGATTCCCAACACCTGCATTGCCGTTGCCCAGCCCAGCATTGACATTAGCTTCAAAATTCCCATTACCGACGCCCGTCGTATTACCGTTGAGTCCCATGATAGCTATTACATTGCCATTGGCACTACCATTCCCCCCGGTCACGGGGACGCCATTCTGAGGAGTTTCAACTGGTGGAGGAGTAGGCACGGTCCCACCATGGAGTATGCCATTGCTATCGACCCTTGAAATCAGAGGCTGAACCAAGGTTCTGAGCTGATCCTGGCCATTGGCGACCGCTTGCATGAGCTCCATGAAGCGATCCATTCTTTCGCGGAGTTCCTGAACATCAGTTTGCACTTGCTCCATGATTCTGGTTTGATTTTCTCTGGTCGGATAGTGGTGAATAGGTCTCTGATCAATCCTGGAACAACCTGAAACAACCTGAAAACACAAAAGGGTTAGGAAAAACGACAAAGTGCTCGTTATGCGAATGCTTCATGCAAATGCAAACGTGTGTCTGTGCGTTAGGGAGATCTCCCCCGATCCTAGTGCCTGAGTGCCAGTGCTGATAATAAGAAGTCCGAGTCCAATCATGGAAATAACATCTCATATATAGAAGAAAGCCCATCAAGGCGGTACACAACGTCAGCGAGTACAAGATGAACCAATAGCATGACCTCGACCAACAAGCCTGGTGATGGTCATCATACAACAATGATCAAACAAAAGGAATACAAATAGTCAAGCATGGCCACAGGCGCGAAACTCTTCTAACAACCCCTTCGTTTCCGGATGATCAGGCCGAGTGAGTGTAACAGCTCGAATTTCATTAAATAATTAATTATAGTAATTAATTGATTTAGTGGGGTTTTTATTAATGTTAGAAATTAATTTTTATTAATTGGAAATTAATAGAGAATTGAGAGAGAAATGGGAAGGAAAGAAAATAAGGAAGTATATAAAGAAAGTAGAAGAGAAAAGAAAAGATAGTAAGGAAAAGGAAATAGAAGAGAAAGAGGGAAGAAGAAGAGAAAGGGAGGAGAAGAAGAAGAAAGTGGAAAATCATCAAGAACCAACATCAAAGCTCCGATTAATCGAGGTAAGGGTGAGAAATGTTTCTATTTGATCATTGCATGATGTTATATATGCTTGGGTTGGTTTTTTTTGAATGTTTTCCACCATTTTTCCACTTTAGGGCAAAGTTGGATTTAATCGGTAGAACTCCATTTAATCGGTTAAAAATCTGAAGTAGATGATGTAGAATAGTCTAGGAATGTTAGACTAAGAGTATTGGAGTTGGATTAGTGAGATTTGGAATTTTTGGAGTTGGTTGAGTTGGATAACAGTAAGTGAAAAACAAAATACGCAGACACTCGCTAGCAGCTCGCTAGGCGAGCAGGTCGCGAATGCTCGCTAGGAGTTCGCTCAGCGAACAAGTAGCGAATGGTCCCAGATTTGGACAGAATGGATTTTGGTGTGTTCGCTGGTAGCGAAAGTGTAGCGAAGAGATAGCGAAATGGTTCGCTGGGAAGCTCGCTGTAACGAGCAAGTAGCGAAGGAAGTCAGTAACTTCTGTTGAGATTCGCTAGCATGTTCGCCAGGCGAACAAGTAGCGAATACTCGCTAGGAGTTCGCTTAGCGAAGGAGTAGCGAGTATGACAGGTTGATGTTTTATTTAAGATTTATCCATAGGTTGATTGTGTGGTTCGACTATGGTTTATTGCTTGATTAATCGCATAGTTCATGTACTATTGTGATGATGTGTGCTGTGGGTAGTCTACGGGCGTGAATCCTAGAATTGTGATTTGAATGTTAAGTGCATCAAGTATAAATACATGTGAACATAATAGGTGATTATGTGTGTATTATTTAATAAACTTGTGAATGCTTGATGTGTTTACAATTATGTGATGAGTGTGCATGAGAACATTGTGAATATGTGTGCATAACTTGTAATTGTACGATCGGTATTGTGATGTGAATACCTCGATTGTTGTGATATATGTTGTATGTGCAATCATTGTGTAATTCTTGAAGAGATGAATTATTTGAATGCATGAGATTAAGATGTCGGTCTTAAGTGCATTGTTGTGGTTGATTATACATGCATCATTTAGTCAAGAGGCAATGTCTGTTAGTTTCGTGGAGACTAGTGGCTTGTCCCAAACCTAGAAGAGTGGGTTTGAAGGCTTAGAGGACGGGCCTTGTTGTTATCGGTCTAGAAGAGTGGACCCGGTTTAATGTAAAAACTGAAAAATGATAACGGGTTATCGGTCTAGAAGAGTGGACCCGGTTTAATGTAAAAACCAAAAAAATGATAACGAGAGTCGGTACCGCATTGCATGAGTTGCATTGAGTTGTTGAGTCACATTGATATATGAGATATGCATGAAGAGATGCTTATATGTGAATGATAAATTGTGGAAATGTGAGTGTATGCATGATGTGGGAATGCTTTTGTGAATATTCATGTTGTCTATATATGTGTGGTAAATATATATGACTAGGAGGGCGAATTGTGGTGAGAAATATGGAGATGAATTATATGATTACCTATATATATATATATATAATCTTATGCTTTGATTATTATGGTAATATTTCTCACCCTTCTGCTGTTTTATAATGCTCTACGAGGCATTGCAGATTAGGATGCTGGAGTCTTTCTTTTGTGAAGTATATCTTCATTCTTTTGAGTCGGACTGCTCTGATTATGTAACACCGGGTAGTTAGGCTGGTATAGTATTCTTTTGTGATACATTGTGATGTATCAGCTGATGTGACTTGTAATTACCTGACATGATGTTTTAATCTGGATATCTTATGTGTATGTGAATTAATATTTTGGAAATGATTAAATGATTTTATCTTCCGCTTAAATTCTAAGGTTGAAATGTGATTTCTAAAACTATGCAATGTTACATATTTTATGGAGCAAACGTTAGGTGTTTCATCGGTGAAATTGTGACATTCTTCCTTTATACCTTATTCTAAAATTCTCACTCTGATAAAATTTGTATATGCATTTATTTGGGGGTATAGAAGGGGGTGTTACAATAGTGGTATCAGAGCAGGTCGGTCCGTCCGGCCAAGTTGTTAGAGTGTTTTTCCCTGTGTGTTATTGATATGCGTGTGTTGCATCATCAATATTGGTTGTTCTTACGTGGTTCTGTTGTTGGAATTAGTAAGATGGTTGCAGGGAGGAACGATGAAGCGATCGCAGAAGCTTTGACAAGGTTGGCGGGAGCGATTGGGCAGAATCCTCCGGCCAATGTGAATGCGGGGAATGTTGTTGAAGATGGATTTCGTGCCTTGGGGAGGTTTCAAAGGAACAATCCTCCGATTTTCAAGGGAACCCATGAGCCTGACAAAGCGCAAATTTGGTTGAAAGCTATGGAGAAGATTTTTCGGGTTATGAATTGCTCAGATGCACAAAAGGTGCAGTTTGGGACTCACATGCTCGAAGAAGAAGCTGAAGATTGGTGGGGTAATACTCGCCAAAGATTTGAGGAAGAGGATATTATGATCACTTGGGATCGGTTCAGAGAGACTTTTCTGGAGAAGTATTTTCCAGAGGATGTGAGAGGGAAGAAAGAGATTGAATTTCTTGAGTTAAAGCAAGGTAATTCGACGGTAGCAGAGTATGCGGCAAGATTTGAAGAGTTGATCAAATTTTGTCCTCATTACGATACTGCTAATGCCGAGAGGTCTAAGTGCCTCAAGTTTGTGAACGGTTTGAGACCCGAGATTAGACAAGCTATTGGATATCAGGAAATCAGGCGGTTTTCTGAGTTAGTGAACAAGAGAAGAATCTATGATGAAGACAGTAAGGCTCGGTCTAGCCACTACAAGAGTTTAAGTGATAAGAAAGGGAAAGGTCAATTCAGAGGAAAACCTTATGTGACTCCTGCAGACAAAGGAAAACAAAGAATGGGTTATAGCAAGAGGCCAAGTGGGGGAGTTTCTACTCCGGTTAGATGCTATAACTGTGGTGAAGCGGGACATCGTGCTCCCGAATGCAAAAGTGTTGAACAGAAGTGTTTCAAGTGTGGCAAGCCATGCCACAAGGCTCTTGAGTGTAGAAGCGGTACCGGTGTGACTTGCTACAACTATGGCGAGCAAGGACACATTAGTACCAAGTGTGATAAGCCTAAGAAGAATCAAGGGAGCGGAAAAGTGTTCGCTCTATCTGGATCTGAGACTGCTGGCGACGATCGATTGATCCGAGGTACGTGCTTCATTAATGGTACACCTTTGATCGCTATAATTGATACCGGAGCTACGCATTCTTTTATTTCTTTGGATTGTGTTAGAAGGTTAAATCTTGAGTTGTCTGTGATTGGTGGCGGTATGGTTATGGATACTCTTGCTATGGGTTCAGTAACTACACCGTATGTTTGTTTGAATTGTCCGTTGAGTATCTTCGGTAAAGATTTTGGAATTGATTTAGTGTGTCTTCACCTAGACCAACTCGATGTCATCCTTGGGATGAATTGGTTGGAATTCAACCGGGTATATATTAACTGTTTTGACAAGACGGTTAATTTTCCGGAATCGGACGTTGCAAGCGATTTGTTTATGACAGCGAGACAAGTGAAAGAATTAGTGCAAGATGGAGCTAAGGTATTTATGCTTATGGCAACTTTGAGAATTGGTGGAAGTGAGGAGATTGGTGCTTTACCAATTGTTAGAGATTTTCCGGAAGTTTTCCCTGAAGAGATAAAGGATTTACCACCGGAGCGAGAGGTGGAGTTTTCAATAGATTTGATTCCTGGAACTAGTCCGATATTGATGGCTCCTTATCGTATGTCGGCATCAGAATTGAAAGAGTTGAAGAGTCAACTTGAGGATTTGCTTGAAAAGAGGTTTATTCGTCCGAGTGTGTTGCCGTGGGGTGCACCGGTGTTGTTGGTTAAGAAGAAAGAGGGTTCTATGAGGCTCTGTGTGGATTACAGACAGTTGAACAAGGTGACTATCAAGAACAAGTATCCACTTCCGAGGATTGATGATCTGATGGATCAGTTGGTTGGTGCAAGTGTGTTCAGCAAGATTGATTTAAGATCTGGGTATCATCAGATTCACGTGAAAGCTGAGGATATTCAGAAGACTGCTTTTAGAACAAGGTATGGACACTATGAGTATTCTGTAATGCCATTTGGTGTGACTAATGCACCAGGTGTATTTATGGAGTACATGAATAGGATTTTCCATCCTTATTTGGATAAGTTTGTGGTTGTGTTTATCGACGACATCTTGGTTTATTCGAAGAGCGAAGAAGAGCATGCCGAGCATCTGAAGATTGTGTTATCTGTGTTGAGAGAGAAGCAATTGTTTGCAAAGCTTTCTAAGTGTGAGTTTTGGTTGAAGGAAGTTAGTTTCCTTGGTCATGTAATTTCGAGTAATGGTATTGCGGTTGATCCGTCGAAGGTTGAAGCGGTATCGCAATGGGAGACTCCGAAGTCAGTTTTTGAGATTAGAAGTTTCCTTGGTTTAGCCGGTTATTATCGGAAGTTTATTGAAGGATTCGCTAAGTTATTGTTGCCGTTGACGCAGTTGACTAGGAAGGGTCAAGCTTTTGTTTGGGATGCCAAGTGTGAAGCGAGTTTCCAAGAACTTAAGCGAAGGTTGACGATAGCCCCTGTTTTGATTTTGCCAAACCCGGAAGAACCGTTCGTTGTGTATTGTGATGCTTCTTTGATGGGTTTGGGAGGTGTGTTGATGCAAAATAATCAAGTTGTGGCTTATGCTTCGAGGCAACTCAAAGTGCATGAGAAGAATTATCCGACGCATGACTTAGAGTTGGCCGTCGTTGTGTTCGTGTTGAAACTTTGGAGGCATTATTTGTTTGGTGCGAGGTTTGAAGTGTTTAGTGACCACAAGAGTTTGAAGTATCTCTTTGATCAAAAGGAATTGAATGCAAGGAAAATAAGGTGGTTATAGCTATTGAAGGATTATGATTTTGGTTTGAATTACCATCCGGGTAAAGCAAATGTAGTAGCGGATGCATTGAGTCGGAAATCATTGCATATGTCGGCGTTGATGGTGAAAGAGTTGGAATTGGTCGAGCAATTTCGAGATTTGAGTTTAGTATGTGAGAGAACTTCTTTTGGATTTAAGTTGGGTATGTTAAAGCTTACAAGTGGTATTTTGGATGAAATTCGAGAAGGACAGAAATCGGATTTGAGTTTAGTTGATCAGTTGACTTTGATCAACCAAGGCCAAGGTGGTGATTTTCGGATTGATGAGAATGGGATTATGAGATGTCGGGATCGAGTTTGTGTTCCGAATGTTGTTGAGCTTAAAAAGAGTATCCTTGAGGAAGGACATCGTAGAGGATTGAGTATTCATCCAGGTGCTACTAAGATGTATCAGGATTTGAGGAAAGTGTTTTGGTGGCCTAGTATGAAGAAGGATATTGCGGAATTTGTGTATTCTTGTTTGACTTGCCAGAAGTCAAAGATTGAGCATCAGAAGCCATCGGGTTTGATGAAGCCGTTGTTTATTCCTGAGTGGAAATGGGATAGTATCTCCATGGATTTTGTATCGGGTTTGCCGAGGACGCCGAGTAATTTTGAGGCTATTTGGGTTATTGTGGATAGATTGACTAAATCTGCTCACTTTATCCCTATGCGTGTGGATTACCCGTTGGAGAAGTTGGCTAAATTGTATATTGAGAGGATTGTGTGTTTGCATGGTATTCCATCGAGTATTGTTTCGGATAGAGATCCGAGGTTCACTTCAAGATTTTGGGAGAGCTTGCAGAGTGCTTTGGGTACTAAGTTGCGGTTGAGTTCAACTTATCATCCTCAGACAGATGGTCAGACGGAGAGGATGATTCAGTCGCTTGAAGATCTTTTGAGAGCTTGTGTATTGGAAAAAGGAGGAGCTTGGGATAGCTACTTGCCTTTGATTGAGTTTACCTACAACAACAGTTTTCATTCGAGTATCGGTATGGCACCATTTGAGACGTTGTATGGTAGGCGGTGTAGGACACCATTGTGTTGGTTTGAGTCCGGAGAGAGTTCTGTTGTTGGACCCGAGTTAGTTCAACAGACTACTGATAAGATCAAGATGATTCAAGAGAAGATGAGAGTTGCTCAGAGTCGTCAGAAGAGTTATTATGACAAGAGGAGAAAGGCACTTGAATTTCAAGAGGGAGATCATGTGTTTCTTCGAGTCACTCCGATGACAGGTGTTGGTAGGGCATTGAAGTCGCGCAAGTTGTCGCCGCGTTTCATTGGTCCTTATCAGATTTTGAAGAGGATAGGAGAAGTGGCCTATCGTGTGGCTTTACCACCGTCGCTTGCTAATCTTCATGACGTATTCCATGTATCTCAGTTGAGGAAATACATTGCGGATCCGTCTCATGTAGTCCAATTAGATGATGTGCAGGTGAGAGATAACCTGACTGTTGAGACATCACCTATGCGGATAGAGGATCGGAAATTGAAGCAGCTTCGAGGTAAAGAGATTGCTTTAGTGAAGGTCGCTTGGGGAGGACCGGCTGGTGGAAATGTTACTTGGGAACTGGAGAGCCAAATGAGAGAGTCTTATCCAGAACTGTTTGAACCAGGTAACATTTTCGAGGACGAAAGTTCCTAAAGTGGGGGAGGATTGTAACAGCCCGAATTTCATTAAATAATTAATTATAGTAATTAATTGATTTAGTGGGGTTTTTATTAATGTTAGAAATTAATTTTTATTAATTGGAAATTAATAGAGAATTGAGAGAGAAATGGGAAGGAAAGAAAATAAGGAAGTATATAAAGAAAGTAGAAGAGAAAAGAAAAGATAGTAAGGAAAAGGAAATAGAAGAGAAAGAGGGAAGAAGAAGAGAAAGGGAGGAGAAGAAGAAGAAAGTGGAAAATCATCAAGAACCAACATCAAAGCTCCGATTAATCGAGGTAAGGGTGAGAAATGTTTCTATTTGATCATTGCATGATGTTATATATGCTTGGGTTGGTTTTTTTTGAATGTTTTCCACCATTTTTCCATTTTAGGGCAAAGTTGGATTTAATCGGTAGAACTCCATTTAATCGGTTAAAAATCTGAAGTAGATGATGTAGAATAGTCTAGGAATGTTAGACTAAGAGTATTGGAGTTGGATTAGTGAGATTTGGAATTTTTGGAGTTGGTTGAGTTGGATAACAGTAAGTGAAAAACAAAATACGCAGACACTCGCTAGCAGCTCGCTAGGTGAGCAGGTCGCGAATGCTCGCTAGGAGTTCGCTCAGCGAACAAGTAGCGAATGGTCCCAGACTTGGACATAATGGATTTTGGTGTGTTCGCTGGTAGCGAAAGTGTAGCGAAGAGATAGCGAAATGGTTCGCTGGGAAGCTCGCTATAACGAGCAAGTAGCGAAGGAAGTCAGTAACTTCTGTTGAGATTCGCTAGCATGTTCGCCAGGCGAACAAGTAGCGAATACTCGCTAGGAGTTCGCTTAGCGAAGGAGTAGCGAGTATGACAGGTTGATGTTTTATTTAAGATTTATCCATAGGTTGATTGTGTGGTTCGACTATGGTTTATTGCTTGATTAATCGCATAGTTCATGTACTATTGTGATGATGTGTGCTGTGGGTAGCCTACGGGCGTGAATCCTAGAATTGTGATTTGAATGTTAAGTGCATCAAGTATAAATACATGTGAACATAATAGGTGATTATGTGTGTATTATTTAATGAACTTGTGAATGCTTGATGTGTATACAATTATGTGATGAGTGTGCATGAGAACATTGTGAATATGTGTGCATAACTTGTAATTGTACGATCGGTATTGTGATGTGAATACCTCGATTGTTGTGATATATGTTGTATGTGCAATCATTGTGTAATTCTTGAAGAGATGAATTATTTGAATGCATGAGATTAAGATGTCGGTCTTAAGTGCATTGTTGTGGTTGATTGTACATGCATCATTTAGTCAAGAGGCAATGTCTGTTAGTTTCGTGGAGACTAGTGGCTTGTCCCAAACCTAGAAGAGTGGGTTTGAAGGCTTAGAGGACGGGCCTTGTTGTTATCGGTCTAGAAGAGTGGACCCGGTTTAATGTAAAAACCGAAAAATGATAACGGGTTATCGGTCTAGAAGAGTGGACCCGGTTTAATGTAAAAACCGAAAAAATGATAACGAGAGTCGGTACTGCATTGCATGAGTTGCATTGAGTTGTTGAGTCACATTGATATATGAGATATGCATGAAGAGATGCTTATATGTGAATGATAAATTGTGGAAATGTGAGTGTATGCATGATGTGGGAATGCTTTTGTGAATATTCATGTTGTCTATATATGTGTGGTAAATATATATGACTAGGAGGGCGAATTGTGGTGAGAAATATGGAGATGAATTATATGATTACCTATATATATATATATATATATATATATATATATATATATATATATATATATATATATATATATATATATATATATATATATATATATATATATATATATATATATATATATATATATATATATATATATATATATATATATATATATATATATATATATATATATATATATATATATATATATATATATATATATATATATATATATATATATATATATATATATATATATATATATATATATATATATATAATCTTATGCTTTGATTATTATGGTAATATTTCTCACCCTTCTGCTGTTTTATAATGCTCTACGAGGCATTGCAGATTAGGATGCTGGAGTCTTTCTTTTGTGAAGTATATCTTCATTCTTTTGAGTCGGACTGCTCTGATTATGTAACACCGGGTAGTTAGGCTGGTATAGTATTCTTTTGTGATACATTGTGATGTATCAGCTGATGTGACTTGTAATTACCTGACATGATGTATTAATCTGGATATCTTATGTGTATGTGAATTAATATTTTGGAAATGATTAAATGATTTTATCTTCCGCTTAAATTCTAAGGTTGAAATGTGATTTCTAAAACTATGCAATGTTACATATTTTATGGAGCAAACGTTAGGTGTTTCATCGGTGAAATTGTGACATTCTTCCTTTATACCTTATTCTAAAATTCTCACTCTGATAAAATTTATATATGCATTTATTTGGGGGTATAGAAGGGGGTGTTACAGTGAGCAACCCTTCGACGAGTAGCTCCCTCTGCATAATGGTGTATTGAAGACCTTCGACCGAATCTTCCCATGCTCCTTCGCCGAAACAATCTTCTAGCTTCCGCTTCTTGGATTCGAACATCAGTTTGCGCTCCTTCAGGTTAGCGAGAGCCTTGTTGAGCTGGCCTTCAGCAACGTATCTGCGAGCGGTTTCTTCATCAAACCTCTTCTCACTAGCCTTTACCTGGGCTTTCAGCTTGGAGATCTGTTGCATCAGCTTATCCTCCCGCTCTTTCCTGTTGGCTAGGGAGGCCTTCCAGTGCTGGTTGAACTTGGATATCCTCCGATAGGCTTCGTCCAAGTGCTGCTTCTTCGTAGCCAGCACATCGCTGACAGCTTTGAAGTCTCGACCCATGCGTTCACGCTCGGCTATCTGCTTAGTCAAATCTGTTCCTAGCTGGTTCACCAGCTCTGTCTGCCTTTTGAAGGAATGAACGACTTCGTTTCTCTTGCTTCTGAGTTGCGCCAGTTCTTTCTCCAGTTCTTCATTTTCCCTCTTCAATTCATCTCGCTCAGCTAACACCTGATTATGCTGCTGAATGGGCACGGTAGTAGGCTCTTCAATCACTGGAGGGCTTTCTGGCTTGGCCGGAGGAAAAGGCATCCCTATAGCATCTGCTCTGGCTCTGATCCAAGTCACATACGGAGGGTAGGCTTGATTATTGCTTCTCCCCAGTAATGGTTTTCCCTTCTTACCGATACCATTCCAAGCGCGCTGAAGCTTAGATAACAGATCCCCTTCTAGAAGACCAGTGAGGTACAGAGATTCCTGCACCTCTTCCTCCTTCGGCGGAACTCTCAAAGCATACGCGAACTGTCGGACCAGCAAAGACGGATTATAGTTTATGCAGCCCTTCCTGCCTATCAAAGGCACGTTCGGAAACCCGCTGCAACTGAAGATAATCTCGGTACCCAACCTATCTCTGTCAAACCAGTCAATATCCTCTGCAGATAGACTCATCAAACGCTCGGACCACTCAGCTGTGGCTGCAGACGAAACAAAGGGACCCCTCTTGGGCAGATGACTATCAAGCCATTTATAAAGCAAGGGCACACAACACGAGACATTCTTGCCCCTTCTGTTCTCGTTTTTGTAGTGGATGGAATGGTAGACATCTCCTATCAAGGTAGGGACTGGATTCCCTGATGCAAAGATGCGAAAGGCGTCGAAGTCCACAAAGTCGGGCATGTTGGGGAACAGAATGATGCCATATATGCACAGGGCGAGAATGGCATTGAACACGACCCAACATCCGTCTTTGGCGCACTGCTGGGCCTTTCCCACTAGGAACTGCAAGGAGAAACCGGGAACCTTGTTCCAACTAGACAACACCAACTCGGAGGCATCCAGATGAAGTGACAGAGCTAGACTAGCCAGATCAGGCTCAGCATCCCTATGAACAAAGGGCATATGCCTCTTGATAGGCACACCTAACAAATCAGCATATTCCTCTTGTGTGGGTGCAAGAACAAAATCCTGGAAAGTGAAGCATCTCAACGGAGGATCATAGAACTGCAGCAGAGCGTGCAACCCATTCAACTCGAACGCAGAGGGTTTACGAACCAAACTGAGCAATTTGCCGTAAGATTTTCTGAACTCATCTCTCATAGACTCATCTGCCAAAGCAATCAAACCAGTCAGCTGAACCACATCAGGGGCAGGGAGCTTGTAAGCCACGGTCTTCCTCAGAGAACCCATAACTATACAGTAGGAGGCAAGAAATCCTGAATCGGGGAAAACGGTACCTGCAACACAGACACACGTTAAGGAAATGCAAATGAGTATGCAAGGCAATGTAAAATGCAATCATGCAGCAGGAGATCAAGGCAACTGTGCTGTGGAGATTCTGTATCAACAAAACCATGACGCTGCTCTGTCAAGAACAACCACTATATCTGATAAGAAGAAAACCCTGGTATCGGACCACAAATCTGCTCTGTCAAGAACACACACACATAGGACCATAAATCTGCTCTGTCAAGAACAAACATCTGATACAGGACCTCTAAGACAGGACCAAAACTCTGCTCTGTCAAGAACACACATCTGATAATAAGGACCTCTGATACAGGACCCTAACTCTGCTCTGTCAAGAACAAACATACATCTGCTGATGAGATCCTCTGATCCCAATCAAAACCTGCTCTATCAAGAACAAATACACATCTCTGAATATAAGGTCCTCTGATACAGGACCAAAGCTCTGCTCTGTCAAGAACAAACATGCATCTGCTGGTGAGATCCTCTAATCCCATAAATCTGTTCTGTCAAGAACAAACACCTCTGATGATGAGAACCTCCGGTACCACAAAAACTGATTCACTATCAAGAAAACCAGGTAGTCTGAAGGTCAAAGTTTCCTGCAACAAACCCAACCCTGCTCACAGGTATGGACCTAAACTGACTCAAGTTCGGCATCCTATGCGGTCATCAACGTCACAGACATTCAAGAGGGGTGATACGATACCCAGAAGGTGTGGCATCACCAGCTCATGAAGCGGCCTCACTCGGCTGAATTCCAAATGATCGGTCCCCAGAGTCGACAATCCTCCAAACCAACAACCCCCTCAACCCAAAGGGTTGAAAAATAAGTCAACCGGGAGAACCTTGTCTGAGCGTGGATTTCATGAGACACTAGTGCCTGCCAAGCAAGCATGCGCCCACTAATTTCCACGACTAATGCTATGTTCACTCAAGCCTGAGTCTGGCTTCTCACTCATCAGAATGCCCCTCCCACAACAGCACAGATAGTCATATCATACTGAAAATAAAGTGCGGGAAGTAAAGTGCGATAAATAAACACAATCCAACAAGTAATCATACAAGCGCTAGGATTGACTCTCGCAGGGGACTTTGGATCCCCAAACTGACTCGCATAAGGGACGTTGGATCCCAGGAAACTATCAAGTCCCCAACAGAGTCTCCAGTTGTCGCTTCCGCGAAAATAAGGTGTCGACAAAACAGAAGAGTCGCCACCTTTCGTTATTTATCCCTCATAACGGGAAAGGAAACGATCGGAAAAAACTGACGAAAAGGTATAAGACAAGGTCATCGCAACCGTTGTCTGGGTTCGGGAGTCGGTTACGCAAGGGGAAGGTATTAGCACCCCTCACGTCCGTCGTACTCGACGAGATCCACGCTTGTTGTGTTTACTGGACGAGTTGGTTTATCCATCTACCTATCAAGGCTGGCATAAAAAGAAAAGAAAAATGACTCGGCAAAGCGTCGCGGTTTATGCCTACGTATTCTCATCAGAGAATGAGAAATCAGAGTCAACGTAGTGTTAGAACACAGATTAGTTCTTAATAATAACTCTTTGTTTTGATGATAACTGTTAGGAAATTTTATATTTAAGAATTATATATTCTAAAATTTGTTTGAGAGTTTTACTGCAGATTGAAATGAAATTAACTCTCTAGAAGCAAATCTGTTTTGAATACAAGAAGTTATCCTGACTCTGAAGCGCCAGATGCATCTTACAGAAGAATCTAATTGCTCTTTACAGAAGATCCTGAGCGTAGTCTCCAGAAGGATCTGAAGCTAGAAGCTCCAGAACATTCTGAGTCAGAAGCATCTGAAGATAGTCAGAAGCATCTGAAGCTGAAGCATCTGAAGCAAAGAAGAATATTGTTTGAAGAGTTTCTCAAAGCATAACTCTACAGAAGGTTCTGAAAGTACCAATGCTGCAAAGTACTGAAGTTCTGTGTCAAATATGCTCTGATGATCAACACGCTGAAAGCACACATGCTGCAGAAGACTCTGATACAGCAAAGTTCTGAATATCATTAGAAGACTCTGATCCATTCAGACTCTGAAGAACTTGCTGAAAACTGAAGAAGTAATATTCAAGAATATATCCGTTGGAGTAAATCAACGTCTCTTTCCTCTTTTGTGCTAGACACACTTACATAGACAAAAAGGATTTTTCTGTGTTATCTACTTTAAGGAAAGGTCACTTGATGTGAAGACAAAAAGGCTCAGACCTTTTTGGGACTCTCTTTTCAACGCTCAGCATCCTTGGATCAGCTGCCTATAAAAGGAGAACTCCACCACATTCTTCAGTTACACAATTTGCTGAAAAGAAATCATATTATTCTAAGCTCTCATTCTTTCATATTCTTCTTAGAATCTTTTGTACTTAAACTTAAGAGAAAAATCACTGTTGTGATAAAAGCTTTATAGAAGCATTAATACTCTTGTATTTAATTTACATTGATTGTAAAGGATATTCCTTAAGAGGATTCAGTTGGAATCAGTAGCTCTTGAGAAGACTAAGAACAGTTGTTCTTAGGTGTTACTATTGTAATCAATTTGATTTAATAATGGATTAAGTCCTTGTTGAGAAAGGCAAATCACTCTAGGAAGGGTGGACTGGAGTAGTTGTTTAAACGAACCAGGATAAAAATAATTGTGTGATTATTTTTTAAGTCTTAATCTTTCATACTTATTCAACCCCCCCTTCTAAGTATTATCTCACCTTCAGTTGGCATCAGAGCTCCGGTTCTGAGTGTGCTACCACTTAACAGTGTCAGTAAAGATCCAGAGAGAAATACTTTGATATATATTTATTTGTTACCATGGCTGATAATTCAATTTCCAATATTAACAATAAATATGAAGAGAGGGATATGATCAGCACCAAACCCCCAATGTTTGATGGGGAGAAATTTGACTACTGGAAAGACAGAATTGAGAGTTTTTTCCTAGGATATGATGCTGATCTATGGGATCTAGTCATAGATGGATATGTCCATCCCACAGATGGGAATGGCAAGAAGATTGACAGAAAATCTATGACAGATGCTCAGAAGAAAGATTTCAGAAATCACCACAAAGCCAGGACTATATTATTGAATGCAATTTCACATACAGAGTATGAGAAAATTACAAACAGGGAGACTGCTTTTGATATGTTTGAATCCCTAAAAATGACTCATGACGGAAATTCTCAAGTTAAGGAGACAAAAGCTCTGGCTCTGATCCAGAAGTATGAGGCTTTCAAAATGGAAGACTCTGAATCTGTTGAAGCCATGTTCTCCAGATTTCAGATACTCACTGCTGGGCTGAAAGTTCTGGACAAGGGATACTCTACATCAGATCACATAAAGAAAATAATCAGAAGTCTGCCTACCAGATGGAGACCAATGGTGACTGCCTTGAAGATGGATAAAGATCTGAACAAGATCTCTCTAGAAGAACTCATCAGCTCACTAAGGAGCCATGAGATTGAGCTTGAGGAAGATGAACCTCAGAAGAAAGAAAAAGGTAAATTTGTTGCATTAAAATCTAACAAAACTGCTAAAACTTTGCAGGTCATTCAAGAAAGCTCTGAAGAATCTTCTTCTGAAGAAGAAGATGAGTTATCCATGCTGTCCAGAAGGATTAACAGACTCTGGAAGCACAAGGGAAAGAAGTTCAACAACTTCAGAAGATCTGATAACAGAAAGGAATCTTCTGGACACAGAAGATCTGCCAAGAAAGAAGTTGTGTGCTATGAGTGCAAAGAACCTGGGCACTACAAGAATGATTGCCCCAAACTTCAGAAAGAAAAACCCAAGAAGAAGTTTAACAAAAAGAAGAAGGTTCTAATGGCAACATGGGATGACTCAGATGAATCTGAATCATCTTCTGAATTAGAAGAAGAATGTGCCAATGTTGCACTGATGGCCAGCACAGAGGATCAAGAGGAAGGTACCTCAGGATATGAATCAGAATCTGAATCTGATGATGACGCAGAAGAGGTAATGGCTAAACTTACCAAAGAAGAACTCATAAAAGTTTTAACAAAAGTTCTTAAAAGTTATAACAATATCAAACTCAAATACAAGAAGCTGAAAATCAATCTTGAATCTGAGATTGATCTTCTGAAAACAGAACTTGTTGAGCAAAAAGAAATAAATCTGAAAATCAAAAATGACTTTGAAATAACTCAACAAGAATCTGAATCTGAGACTAAGTCATGTGAAAATATTTTAGAAAAATATGACTCTAGCTTTCAGAGATTTCTTACTAAGAGCATAGACAGAAGCAAGATGGCTTCTATGATCTATGGTGTTAGTGGAAACAATAGAAGAGGTATTGGATATGAATCTTCATCTAGAAGCAATCTAAAACCTGTTGATAAACTTTTTATCAAGAAGACACCTCTGTATTCTCAATTTAAATTTGGTCACTTGAATGACATTAAACACACAAGATCTGAGAAGAATACTTATGTGTTTAAACCCAAGGCAAGTCAGAATAAACATTATGTTGAAAAACAGAAGTTTAGACAAACCTACAAACCAACTAACCCCAAAGGACCCAAGAAGATCTGGGTACCTAAAAACAAAATAATTCCTGTTGCAGATGTTCTTAGCAGCAAGGTCAGGACACCAATCATGGTACCTGGACTCTGGATGTTCACGACACATGACAGGAGAAAAGTCTATGTTCCAAAGCCTGGAACTTAGATCTGGAGGTGACGTGAAGTTTGGAGGGAACCAGAAGGGCAAGATCATTTGATCTGGCACTATTGGAAATGGTAAACTTCCCTCTATTACTAATGTTTTACTTGTTGAAGGGTTAAAGCATAACTTATTGTCCATAAGTCAATTAAGTGACAATGGTTATGATATTACCTTTAATCAAAAATGTTGTAAAGCTATTAGTCAGAAGGATGGCTCTATCCTATTTAGTGGTAAGAGGAAAAACAACATTTATAAAATAAATCTTTCAGAACTTAAAGTTCAAAATGTTAAATGCCTCTTGTCTGTAAATGAAGAGCAATGGGTCTGGTATAGAAGATTGGGCCATATTAATATGAGACGTATATCTCAGATTAATAAACTTAATCTTGTCAGAGGACTCCTTAATCTGAAGTTCACTTCAGATGCTCTTTGTGAAGCATGTCAGAAAGGGAAGTTTTCAAAAACATCTTTCAAATCAAAAAATGTTGTTTCTACTTCTAAACCACTAGAACTACTTCATATTGATCTGTTTGGACCAGTGAAAACTGCATCCATCAGAGGCAAGAAGTATGGATTAGTCATTGTTGATGACTTTAGCAGATGGACATGGGTAAAGTTCTTAAAACACAAGGATGAGTCACATTCTGTGTTCTTTGACTTCTGCAAGCAAGTCCAGAATGAAAAGAATTTCAAAATTATAAAATTCAGAAGTGATCATGGTGGTGAATTTGAAAATAAATATTTTGAAAAATATTTTTCTGAAAATGGCATTGCACATGATTTTTCCTGTCCTAGAACTCCACAACAGAATGGGGTTGTAGAGAGGAAAAACAGAACTTTGCAAGAAATGGCCAGAACCATGATCAATGAGACAAATCTGGCAAAACATTTTTGGGCAGAAGCAATCAATACAGCCTGTTACATTCAGAACAGAGTGTCTGTTAGACCTCTTCTGAAGAAGACTCCTTATGAATTGTGGAAGAACAAAAAGCCTAACATTTCATATTTTCATCCCTTTGGATGTGTTTGTTATATGTTAAACACTAAGGAAAATCTGAGCAAGTTTGATTCCAAAGCACAGAAGTGTTTCATGCTTGGATATTCTGAACGCTCTAAAGGCTACAGAGTATACAACACTGAGACACAGATTGTGGAAGAATCCATTCATGTCAGATTTGATGATAAGCTTGGCTCTGAAAAGCCAAAGCAGGTTGATAACTCTGCAGATAGGGAAGTAGTCTTTATTTACTCTGAAGTTCTAGAAGCAGACAAAACTCAAGTGAAGGAACCAGAAGCAACTCCAGATGCTACTCCCTTAACTTCTCAGATGAATAATCTAAACATTTCTGAAGAGTCAACTATCAGAGGATCATCATCCAGAATTAAAGCTTCTCATCCAGAGGATGTCATTATTGGAAAGAAGGATGATCCCATCAGAACAAGATCCTTTCTAAGATCATATGAAGCATCACTATTTGGACTAGTGTCAGAAATTGAACCATCTTCTGTAGAAGAAGCTCTGCAAGACAATGATTGGATTATTGCCATGCAAGAAGAGCTAAATCAATTCAGCAGAAATGATGTATGGGATCTAGTTCAAAGACCTCAAGGATTCAATATAATTGGTACAAAATGGGTCTTCAGAAATAAGCTAAATGAGAAAGGAGAAGTTGAGAGGAATAAGGCAAGGCTGGTTGCTCAAGGGTACAGTCAGCAAGAAGGTATTGATTACACTGAGACATATGCTCCAGTGGCAAGGTTAGAATCTATACGCCTTCTTATATCCTTTGCTGCACAAAATAACATCACTCTGTATCAGATGGATGTTAAAAGTGCCTTTCTTAATGGTATTATAGAAGAAGAAGTTTATGTCCACCAACCTCCTGGTTTTGAAAATGAAAAATTTCCAGATCATGTTTTCAAATTAAAGAAATCTCTATATGGATTAAAACAAGCTCCCAGAGCTTGGTATGAGAGATTGAGCAATTTTCTTCTGGAGAAGAATTTCATCAGAGGCAAAGTGGATACAACTCTATTCTGTAAAACAATTAAGAAAGATATTCTAATTTGCCAAATTTATGTAAATGATATTATTGTTGGATCAACAAATATTATGCTTGGAAAGGAGTTTGCTACATGTATGCAGGCAGAATTTGAAATGAGCATGATTGGAGAACTCAGATTCTTTCTAGGAATCCAAGTTAATCAAACTCCAGAGTGCACCTACATACATCAGACAAAGTATGTTAAAGAACTTCTGAAGAAATTCAACATGTCTGACAGCAAGCTGACAAAGACTCCAATGCATCCTACTAGCTCACTTGGCAAAGAAGAGGTAAGTAAGAAAGTAGACCAGAAGCTCTACAGAGGTATGATTGGCTCTCTTCTTTATCTTACTGCTTCTAGACCTGACATATTGTTCAGTGTTTGTCTGTGTGCTAGATTCCAATCAGATCCTAGAGAATCACACTTGACAGCTATCAAGAGGATTCTAAGGTATCTAAAAGGTACTTCTAATGTGGGTTTGTGTTACAGAAAATCTGATGATTTCAAATTAGTTGGATTCTGTGATGCTGACTACGCTGGAGACAGAGTGGAAAGAAAAAGTACTTCTGGAAGTTGTCAATTTCTAGGAAGAAATTTAATCTCCTGGTACAGCAAGAAGCAACCCACAATTGCACTTTCAACCATAGAGGTTGAATACATTGCTGCTGCTGGATGTAGCACGCAGATGCTCTGGATGAAGAGTCAACTAGAAGATTATCAAATTTTTGAAAGTAACATTTCTATCTTTTGTGATAATACTTCTGCTATATGTTTGTCCAAGAATCCCATTTTACATTCTAAGGCAAAACATATAGAAATTAAGCATCATTTCATCAGAGACTATGTTCAGAAGGGAATCATAAATTTAGCCTTTGTTGATACAGATCATCAATGGGAAGATATTTTTACAAAACCCCTTGTTGAAGATAGATTCAATTTTATTCTGAAAAATATTGGTATGGATTTTTATCCAGAATGATATTTATCAGAAGCAAATTGTTACAGATGCAAAATGCTTAAATGCTCTGAAGTATTTCTTTTGTTTATTTATTCTATTCTGATCAATATTTCTGATGTGAAACTCTGAACTAACCATCTTTAGAAGATCTGAACGTTGGCTAACGTTTCATTTCTTAAGAGAATTCAGAACAACATGCAAGTAAACACGTGTCACACAAAATCTGAAGAGCTGGCGTGTACATAACTGAAGAGACGTTTGAGGTGAAGTTTGAATAGTAAGAATCTTGGTTTTCCCCCCAAATTGTCAGAAGCATTTAATGTTTTGAAATGATTTTTATTCTCTTCATTTAATGCTTGCTCAAACGTGCGTTTTTATGACTTTTGATGTGCCTAAGTGTTTAGTATAAATACTTGTCTTGTATTCACTTTCACACTTTTCACTCTCTCAGAATTTACATGCGTTTTCATCTCCTATTTTCTCTGCATAAAAACCCAAAACCTAAGTGTTTGAAAAAGCATTCTTCAATGGCGTCTTCATCTTCAACAACTGCTCAGTTCCAATCTACTATGGCTGCTGTGACTTCAGAAAACTTGGGTGTTGCTCCATATTCTCCTCCCAAAAGAACACTTCTAACGCCTGTTGATAAACTAGAAGTTCTGTGTGAATCTATGGTTGAGTTTGATTCTCTGGCAGATAATGGGTTTGAGTTTCGTTCCATAATTAGAGCTCAAGGATGGGTTAAGTACTTTGATAGGCTGTTTGGACCAGTTTACCCTCTCCTTGTGAAAGAATTCTGGATTCATGCATCAGTTTATCCCAAGTTCATCTTATCTTCTGTGCTGGGAAAAGAGATTATCATCATAGAGGATCTGATAAGAAGACTAATAGGTTATGAAGAAACAGATGGTGTTTCCCACTTGCCAGCTGGGCGTGTGGACATGGATGAGGTTTATGAGGAAGTTATGACTGCTGGTCAAGCTTCTAACAAATTCAAAGATCTGAAGCCTGATTACAAGATCTGGGCCAAGATCTTCATGGGATGCATCCACCACAGGAAATCAACCAATTCTCCAGACTATGTCAATAATGAACAGATTTATTTCATGTATTGCCTTAGTCAGAGCACCAAGGTAGATCTTCCATACATTCTATTTATGCATCTGTGGAATCATATCAATGCATCTAGAGAATCTGTGAAAGAGAAAGGCCAGAAGATCAGGACTTGGATCCCCTTTGGAAGGTTGATCTCAGATCTTCTTATTGAAAATGGTTTAGTGACTGCTCTGTACGCTGCTGGAGTCACAGAGGAATTAGAGTTTATAATGGGAAAACCTCTGAACGCTAAAAGTCTTCTGAGACTCAAAATTGTTGATGAACTCACTACTGCTCCAAAGAGGCTGAATATGTCTGAATTGAATAAGAGGTTTCCTGTAGCTGATTTTCCTCTATTCTTTGCTGTAGAACCTAGACATATAGTGCTTATGTATATAGAAGAATGCAAGAAGGAAGGAATACCTGTTCCAGCTAATGTGTTTCAGCTAGTCAAACAACCACTACCAGATACAGGAGAGGAAGAAGCACCACTTCAGAGGAAAAGAACTCAGTCTGTAGAAGAATCTGAACCTGTCCAGAAGAAGGTCAAGATTGCTGAGAAACCCAAGAAGCTCTTGAAGAGAAAAGATTCTGAAGAAGCTGCCTCTGTACCTGCCAAGAGGATTAAAGTAAAAGGTACTAAAACATCTGTAACTTATGCAAATCTTGTTATTAATTATTCTAATATTAAGTCTGTTCCAAAACCACCTGTTACTCAAACCACTTCTGTTACTGCCCCCAGTTCTGTTTCACCTCAAAAACAAACAACTGTTTCTGTATCAAAACCATCTCAACCCAAAATACATATCAAACACTTTGTTCCACGTCCACAACCGTCAGATCCACAACCAACAGATCATCAACCATCAGAACAACAACCATCTGAAAAACAAACATCTGTTCAACCACAAACCTCAGAACATCTAGAAAACCAACCAAAAGAAGTTCAACCAGAAAAACCCTCTGAAAATCCACCATCAAATAATCCACCTTCTGAACCTATTGCACCTGTTACTTCTGAACCTACAAAAGTAACTTCTGCTCCTGTTTCATCAGAACCACCATCCAAACAAACTGATATTCCTTCAGAACCTACTCACATCCCTGAGACAGAAGTTCATGATGTCACTCCACTTAAAACAGTGTTTCAAGTATCTTCTACCTCTTGTACACCTACAACATCCTCCAACTAATCAGAATCAGAAATCCACCCAGATTTTCTAATTTCTCCATCTGACAAATACCCTGAACCTGAACCTGAATTAACCATACCTTCTAAAACTCCCATTCCAGATCCTATGCCTCCACCTGCACCATCATCTGAGATATTAATCCCCAATTCCAATCCATCATCATCTGGTATATCTTGTGCCCAAGTTTCTTCTCTTTATCATAATCTATCTTATGGTTTCAAACTAAGAGATTTTTATGATAGAGTTGAACCTTCTGAACCCCTCAACCCTCTTAAACCAAAACTCAGACAGGCTCTTCCATCTGTGATTCTTTCATATATTCAATCAATGAACAATGTAGGATCCTTAGCAACAATATCTGCTACATCTGGTAAAGCTGTTGTTTCAGCTCTGCAACCTGCATCTGATAACACAGTTGCATCTGCTGAATCACCAAACTCTGCTTTCATACCATACTCAAATGAACCTTTTGATGATGTTTTCCCACGCACAAGACCAAAACCTCATTTGCTTAATGCTTTAAACAGATCCCTACCTCAAAAACCAGAAATTCCCTTCATTCCATATTATCCTCCTCCTCTGATTTCCATCCAAAAATCACTTTTACCACCATCTCCAAAACCTAAACATATAACTCTGGAAACCGTGCTTAAACCACAGCCCAAACTTAATATTGATCATTTATTTCAAACTTTTTTGCAAGAAATACAGATGTCTTTAGGTACTGTTTAGAAGAGATGCTCTGAAACAATGGATGCAAATGAATCTGACATCATCTGGAAAGGATTCATAAACAGATTCAACACTGTAGCTTCAAATCTGAAGAACGTCTGTTCTGATGATGCAAAGCTCAGAGCTGAAAGGACTCTATTCTGGACTGTCAACAAAACTGAACCTCTGCTTCGTTTAGATGCTCCTCCACCTCCAACAGAATCTACTGCCAATGCATTGACTATGACTCTGGTAGAACCCTCTTCAGGATCTACAGAACCAATGGCAATTGACTCTGTTCAGGCTGCAGAACCTCCACCTTCTTCATCTGAGATAAAGACAGAACATCCAGACTTTGAAGACAAGATTGCTGCTCTGGAGGCTGGACAGTCAGAGATAAAATCCTGGATGGCTAAGCAGGATAAAAAGTCTGAGGATATGACAGAATGGATGTCAAAGCAAGATGAGAAGAATGAAACTATGACTAAGTGGATGTCCAAGCAAGAGCAATCCTCCTCTGAGATTACAGATCTATTGAAGATGCTTTTGTCCAAACACTCTTAGATTTTTTTTCATTCTAATGTTTTTGCATCTGTTATTTGCATCTGAACTTTATTGCTATGTCTTCTGATGCTTACCTATGTACTCTTGCTCTGTTATTTTGAATGAATCAGTTTTCTCCATTGAATTATCTTATTTATTATTCCTTTTATTTGTCTTTTTTAAAAGTGTTTACTTTTTGCTTATGACTAAAAAGGGGGAGAAAATATAGATCTGAACTGTTTAATATAACTTCACCAGAATGAATCTTCAGACATATCTATTCTATCTAACACTTAACTTGACTATTTCAGAAAATTTGATAAGAACACTCTATAAAAGAAACTCTGAGTCTCTCAGATCATTTGTCTATTATCAAACTCTGAATCTTATATCTGCAAGACATTCTGACCCTAAATTGTTTTAAGAACAAACAAGATCTAACTCTGAAGATTACTCAAGACAAAAGGGAAGTTTCTATTCCTTTTTCATATTTAACTCAGGGGGAGATTCATCATCTCAGGGGGAGTCATAATTCTTTATGTTCAGTTAAATAAAATTTCTGATACTTTTTGTCATCATCAAAAAGGGGGAGATTGTTAGAACACAGATTGGTTCTTAATAATAACTCTTTATTTTGATGATAACTGTTAGGAAATTTTATATTTAAGAATTATATACTCTAAAATTTGTTTGAGAGTTTTACTGCAGATTGAAATGAAATTAACTCTCTAGAAGCAAATCTGTTTTGAATACAAGAAGTTATCCTGACTCTGAAGCGCCAGATGCATCTTACAGAAGAATCTGATTGCTCTTTACAGAAGATCCTGAGCGTAGTCTCCAGAAGGATCTGAAGCTAGAAGCTCCAGAACATTCTGAGTCAGAAGCATCTGAAGATAGTCAGAAGCATCTGAAGCTGAAGCATCTGAAGCAAAGAAGAATATTGTTTGAAGAGTTTCTCAAAGCATAACTCTACAGAAGTTCCTGAAAGTACCAACACTGCCAAGTACTGAAGTTCTGTGTCAAATATGCTCTGATGATCAACACGCTGAAAGCACACATGCTGCAGAAGACTCTGATACAGCAAAGTTCTGAATATCATTAGAAGACTCTGATCCATTCAGACTCTGAAGAACTTGCTGAAAATTGAAGAAGTAATATTCAAGAATATATCCGTTGGAGTAAATCAACGTCTCTTTCCTCTTTTGTGCTAGACACACTTACACAGACAAAAAGGATTTTTCTGTGTTATCTACTTTAAGGAAAGGTCACTTGATGTGAAGACAAAAAGGCTCAGACCTTTTTGGGACTCTCTTTTCAACGCTCAGCATCCTTGGATCAGCTGCCTATAAAAGGAGAACTCCACCACATTCTTCAGTTACACAATTTGCTGAAAAGAAATCATATTATTCTAAGCTCTCATTCTTTCATATTCTTCTTAGAATCTTTTATACTTAAACTTAAGAGAAAAATCACTGTTGTGATAAAAGCTTTATAGAAGCATTAATACTCTTGTATTTAATTTACATTGATTGTAAGGGATATTCCTTAAGAGGATTCAGTTGGAATCAGTAGCTCTTGAGAAGACTAAGAACAGTTGTTCTTAGGTGTTACTATTGTAATCAGTTTGATTTAATAGTGGATTAAGTCCTTGTTGAGAAAGGCAAATCACTCTAGGAAGGGTGGACTGGAGTAGTTGTTTAAACGAACCAGGATAAAAACAATTGTGTGATTATTTTTTAAGTCTAAATCTTTCATACTTATTCAATCCCCCCTTCTAAGTATTATCTCACCTTCACGTAGTTCGACCTACGACAGGTTATGAGGGAGGTGGCTCACCAATACGTCAGTATTGTGCCTACGTACTCTCAACAGGCTTGAGAGATCAGAGCTTACGTACTTCAGGATACTACGGATTACGGGAATTCAGATTCATCTGTTTTATCGAGTAGGGTTAAACAACAGTTCCAACAGTTAGGGACAAAGCCTGTTTGCATTGGCGCTGAAGTTTAACGACACTCTTTTCTTCAGAAAAGCTTTCCTTGGAATTATGGGCCCACGGGGCAAAAGGGTTTGAAGTTTGTTTTCTGTCTTTTACGGAAGAAGTGTTTTTTTATTGTGTTTGCAATTTCAATCGCACTAAAGACTATGACCTGAGAGTGAATGCGTCGCATGTCACCCAAAGGGTGCCATACTAAACATCCAGACTGTTGGAAAGAAGCTCTCCAACAATCCTTTCTCAGATAGCTTAAGGCTCGTAACGTACGAAAGAGATCATTCATGATTACTGTATCTTAAGCTGTTTTGAGATGAGAAGAGAACAGGCTCAACTACGTGGAGACTATCAAGTCCTACTGTTGTCATGCCAAGGATTCATCCTATAGTTGAGGTTTGAACAGGGAACTCCTAGAAGTCATCATGCATAGGTTTCAACCTAAAGTTCTATCATCACTTCCTTATCAAAGGAAGTGAGATTCCTAAGGGATCATTTCAATGATACATCGAAACAAATAAAGCACCAGCTTAAACAATAAACATTAAACAGTAAACGACTGTAAAATGCATGCAATGCAAGTGAGGGAGGAAATGTGTGTGGGGCAGCAGCCTCCACAAGCTCATCTCAACCTCAAGCTAGATATGAATAACAGTAATCATACTGAAGAATTGAAATGCTATCAAGCAAAATATAACAGCAACAGCTGCAATCATACAGTAAAAATAACATGCTATCAAGCAAAATAAACCACATGGGCAAGGGAGCTGGGCTCTACCGAATACCCGCAAGCAAAGCCATACAGTAACAATACAAGCAGAGGGAGCAACTCAACCTCTAGTGCAATCATGCTCCTAGATTAAAGTCAGTCTAGATATGGACCTATTCTAATGCATCAAGCAAATCAAACAAGGCACATCAGCAATACAGAAAAGAAAATAGACAAGAAAGCAGATCAACCCCTCCCTCTCAATTCCAAGCTTCAGCTCTTCTAACAGCAACTTCAGACTTCAATCACCCTTCATGCCAAGTATCAACTTGCTTCTCCAGGTTTCAACCCATCAACATAAGTTTCAACTTATCTTCACTTCTCCAAGCTTCAGCTCTTCAGTCAATTCCACCTTCAGGCTTCACTCTTAACTACAAGTATCAAATTGATTCCTTCAGGCTCTCCAAGCATCAATGTAAAGATCAACTCATCTTTATTCCTCAAGCCCCAGCTCTACCCTCAATCTCAATTGAATCCTCTTCATAAGTATCAACTTAGTCTTCAAGCTTCAGCTCTCTTTGCTTCCCCAGTATCAACTAGCTTTCCTCTTCATCTTCAAGCTTCAACTTCTCAGGGTAGTATTCAATCACATGGAAGTGTCAACTTCATCCTTCAGTTCTTTAGGCCTCAGCTCTATTGGATCTTCAAGTATCAACTTGCTCTTCTTGCTCCTCAAGCTTCAGCTGCAATGGCAATGCTCAAGGAATCATCCTCTTCCACACTCTTCAATGAAGTCCTCATCTTCAAACTCAAGTCCAACATCTTTCAAGATACTCAACCCAGAAGACAATTGATTTAACAGGATAAGTGAGAATGATAAACAACTTACTGACAACCAAAGGAAGCCTGTAAGGGTTTATCTTTATGAGAGACTGGTTCCCTCAAAGTTCTACTTCCCAGATAAAACCACTTATCCTTCCAAAGGAGGGATGTGAATATCTGAGAAGGGCTTTTAGTCATTGGGAGGAATGGAAGCACAAGATGCTTTCCATATTTGTGAAAGAAATCATTCTAACTATAAGGCTCTCCCTATGTCTCCTATCTCCTAAACCTTCCTCAGACACCTTCAGGCACAAACAAATCCAAGCTCCAAGCAACTTCAAGCATCCTCACCTTGTCTTCAACTTGTCTTCAATCTCAACCAAAGGCAAACCAAGCAAAAACCCTAATCTAAGGGGACTAAGGAAGTTAAACTAGTTGAATTAGTAAGTTAGGATCACCTAAAACCTAGTACTAAAGTTAGTCTTAACTAAAATACTAATATCAATTGTAAAATCCTACAAAAATATCTATGGGAACCTAGGTCAATCATGACTCTACCACATTAATTCCAGAGATCAAATCATCAAATTAGACCTAGAAATAAATTCTACATTACAAGGCATCAAACCTAAACCCTAAAAGGAAGCATCTAAATATCAATCTAGAAAGCACACCTATTTTCATCACAAAAATGTGAGAAAAATGCTATGGGAGCATACATGTCTAACCTAAGCACACACAAAAAATTAGGATCAAAGTCATCACCACATGATCACACAAAATTCCACAAAATTATGTATCAAACATAACCATTTTAATATCAATTAAACTGTAAAATTCCCATTAAATCAGAAAATGCATGACATTAAAATATTTTTTATCTAACAAATACTAGACTCAATCATGAGTAAAATGCAAAAAGAATGGGATTAATTGGATTAATTTTCAATTTATTATGAATTTTCCAAGAACCATGGATAAGATGAAAATTAAAAGAAAATCAATGGAAATTAATCACACGCGCGGTGCAAATAGAAATAAAACACAGTTCAAACCATGGGTTGGGCCATCAGGGGGTGTGAATAGCAGCTATTTCACTAAGCCCAAAACCACTGGTTAAATGAAACGGTGCGTTTCATTCACTCAGATCCTTCACAAATTGGGATTAAAACGTGGTCGTTGGATGAGGGTCCTAGTCCAAGGTCAAACCATGATCCAATGGTGTTCTGATCATCTTCTCCATTTCAAACCTCTACAACTTCGCGCCCAGATCCGGCCACCACCGGTGGTGCTCCGGTCATCTCTCTCAACCCTAGTTCTCTCTAGGAGCCTCCATTGCAAATGGTCAATACATGAAACTTGTCCCAAATCTTGTCACGAGTTCAACCATACCCTTTCTTCAACCTAAATCCTCAAGATTCACCATATCCAAATCTCAACCAAAAATGGTAATGCACCTATTTTGTCACTAATTCTCAAATTAACTATCTGAAATCCATCCTACACCATTCTACAATGAATCTAACACCTTAATTCATCTTGATTCTACCTAAATCATGCGAGAGGAAGAAAGTTGCTAACCTGAAAATCTTGGATGAACAGATGCGCTAAACCTCCAAATCAAGCTCTCCAATCTTTCAGACACGATCAATGAACCCTTTCCCTGCTTCTGTATGCAAAAGAACTGGTTGAAAGCTCCTAAATCTTGAAACCCGATGGTGAGTTGCAGGTGGAAAATTCTGACTTCAAGAGCACCAATTAGCCACGAATTCTTCTTGATTATGATCTGGACTCAATCCTTAGCATCCATGGAAGAAGTTTCAATCAAGAAAATGGATGGAAAATGAAGAATTTGGTGAAACCGATTTCAATTGCAAGCCAAGAAATCTCAATCTCAATCTATGCTCTCTCCTTCAATCATCACCAACCTTTGCATTGGATCAACTCTATTCAATATATAGATGATGTATGAGTGATCTAGAACCCTCTAGATCCTTCTAATGAGAGTTTCCACTTCTCATGTCATGAGATTTTCAAACACATCTCATGATATGCATAATTCTGTTTGCAGCTTGAAACCAACCTCATTCACTTTCAATTTCTCCCCTAGTGACATTTTGAAAGAGTTTAGCTTGCAAAGGCCCTTGGTTATGCCTTGATTCTATGTTTTGCACATGTTACTTAATATGCAAGTAACCACTTTCCAAAGCAAGTCCACAAATTGAATCTCAACTCAAAAATGTGGCTAAACCAATGTTCTTAAAATGTTTTCTAGAGTCAAAATGATATATTACATGCCATGGTTTGGATGTGTAGGTTGAAAATATCAATTTCCAACTTTGGTTTATTTAACTTATGCCCTTATTTTAGGTCATTTTTGCAACTTTGAGCTACAAGCATTTCCAACATCTCATGACCTCCTTACTAGCCTTAAAACATCATTTTGAACAAGTTTGATGTTGAACATTTTTCCATTTGAAGCTTGGAAATAGGCGTTATGGCCTTATACTTGGAATGACCTGTAATCTCCAAATGACCAAAATGCCCTTGACTTGTCAAAGCCATAACTTGAGTTCTCCAAATCCAATCATGGACTTCTAGTACTCTATAGAAAGCTAAGAGGATAAGGAACAACATTCATGTTGACCAAAAGTACATAGGAATCATCCTTCTTGGGCAAAAGTTTGATGCAAGTTGGGTAACTTTCAAGGCCCCAGATTCACATACCTCAGATGACCTGTAACTTGTCAAAGTCATAACTAGAGTTCTATAAATCCTATTATGGAATTATAGTACTCAAATTAAAGCTAAGCGCAAGCCCTACAACATTCATGTTGGGGGTAAGATGAGATGACAGTCACATTTTGGGCTAAACTGCCTTGAAGATAGGGGTCAAACTAGGGGATTTTACACTGTCAAGCCTTAGAAACCCTAGCTTGAAACTTATCAAACTCTTCAATCATGATGAGTTAACCTTGGAATCATCCTTATAACATATCAATGTGTCAATCCATGATCACATGGCCTTTGAATTAGGTCTCAACCTTCTCCAAATCATCAGCTGACCTAGGGTTGACCCAGTCAAACCCTAATTTCACCACTCATGGCTGGGGCTTCTTAATCTTGCACAATGACCTATCTAGGCTTCATGATGGCTTTCAAGACATCTCATAAGATCTCTCAAGACTTCAAGTCCACATTCTTGGCTTCAGAATCATCTGAGGAGCTCCCACAACTCTCAAGTTGGGAGGCACACACTCTTGGTTTCAACCACTCTCTCTGAGGATCTTTTGACTTCTCTGACAAGGATATCAACCCTTGAACACTTGAATAACCTTCTTGGCTAGCTTCATAGTCTTGTGTAGCCCTTGATTGGTAGTCATACCTCTTGATATCCTGCATACATGTCAATGAAATGCAAATGATAATGCTAATGTGAATGAAATGAAACACAAGCTAGTAAAGAAATGTTGGTCAAATTTTGGGGTGCAACAGTAGGTTGATAGCGCCGAAGGAGATTAATCTAGTGATTCCTCCATATCCGCCAAGTTTTGATGTCAACGCCCATTGTGATTACTATGCTGGGGCACAGGGGCATTCAATCGAAGACGGTAAGGTGCTTAAGAGCAAGATACAAACTCTGCTTGACTCTAACATGTTCTCTGTCACGCCTCAGGGTATTCAGATCAACGGTCCTCCTTCATCTAGTCATGTGGGTTCATCATTTCATGCTGTGGAGGAATTCACCAAGAGCAGATGTTCAGAAGAGTATCAGACTGACTTCGACGAGCAATTTTGAAGGTGGCTGATCCAGCAGAAAATCTAGATTTGAAAGCCCGATTCCCAGAAGCTGGCAATCTTTTTATCATGTCATTTCTTTGCATTTGTAGTTTCTTGTCTATTTAAGTGCAAATTTCATTTGTAAAACATGTTTGTTTTCGACTGATAATGATAATGAAATGAATATGCGTGTTTTGATTAAATCCATTCGTGTTCACTCAATGCTTTTTATTGATGTCTAACGCTTGTTTAAGCGGAATCCGAGGGAGGATGACGAAATTGAAAGACGTAAAAATTTCGATGGTATGCTTTTGAATAAAACCTATGTTGATGATATGCAGGCATTGTTTCAAATTCCTAAACACCGGAGATATAAGGATGATAATCCCTTGTCAACCCTTTTGAGCCTAGTAGTAAGAGTTTCTTTCTGAAAACGAAAAACCCTTAATCTTAACCTGGGGTAGGGTAGATGTCAGTTAATTCGACCAAGCATCCAAATTGCAAAAGGAGTGTACCTGTTCAAGGATCAATCACACCTGTAGATGTCGTACCTAAAAAACCACAGTGGTTACATATGACTGGAACATCTGAGATCTGCATACCAGAATTTCAATTGGTATCAGAGCAGACATCCTGTCTGTTCTGGATGAGATCTTGGGAGATACTTTCTGGTGGTTTAAACCAGGAGAAGCTGCAGCTGTTTTTCTGATTTTCCCAAATGAGGAGTTTGTGAAGGATTCTATGTATCTGCTGCCGTGCCCTCTGATATAGGAGCTTCTATGACCTGGTGAATGTGCTGCCAAAGGAGGAGTGACTACTTCTTGTAATACCCTAATTTTTACCCCTAAGATCCCACATTGCATTTTCATTTTTGCATACACAAACAAGATCATACTTTTTGGTCCTTTCACCCTTGTGTTTCTTATTTACTTTATGTTTGTTTCTGTTTACTAACCTCTAACCAAAATGCCAAAAATATTTTTCAATTTGTTTGTTTCTTTTTCTTCTCTGTGTGTTTAGGTTTTTGCAAGGAGATTAATGGCTAGGACATTCATTCAAGTTTAAATCAGATGGACGTTTGACCTCATCTTGGTCAAACTATCAAGGGTTTGCTTCAACTGTGAATTACCCGCGGTGTGTTCTATGAGAAGTTTGGTCCAGAAATCCAGAGAATTACGTCAAAGATCAAAATGGAAGGTGCAAGTAATGTCCTGGTACATGAGTAGTTGTGCTCATTTTTATCAGAGGTGAAGGTGGAGAATAGGGCGTGGAAAGTTGATGCTGGAAGTAGATCTATTGATTTAGAGCTGACTACATTATCAAGTGCCAATCATATCAAAATGACTCCAAGTGATGCAGGCTTTCAGGACAGATACATCGTTCAAGAAATAATCAAAGAAATGGCCAAGAATAGACCCATTGATACTAAAAGGAAGAAAGAATTTAAAACTCTATAGAGAAGCCCAACATTCTCTCCACAGAACAATGGAGAAATACAGTGCTTATTGCAGATTAATTCTATGTTGCAACAGTTCTTCAAGAGTAACAGAAGCAATCCGCTCCCGTTGTCTTAATGTACGAATAAATGCACCGAGTGAAGAGCAGATTGTTGAAGTCTTACGGTTCACTTGCAAGAAAGAAGGGCTGCAACTTCCTCATAGTTTTGCTGCTCGCATAGCAGAGAAATCTAACAGAAAGAGAAGGAGAATCATAAAGTCTTTTGCTCCTCCAAGGTTAACTTGCAGACCAGGGAACTTTGGACTGATGGACTTCTTTGTGCTTTCGAGTTTATCCAGGGCTCGCGAAAGATTCATTCCTCAGCAGCAGTTAGGGAGGTGGCCAAGAAAAAAGATTTTCAAGGCAATCAAGTTAATACATTGAAAAAAAGTTCTGGTGGAAACAGCTTTCACGAATCATGTTTTCCAGTAGAGGAATCGTCTGGAGGATTGGATTGTGATGAATTCTATAAAAATGACTGTTTTGGTAAAGAGGGTCTTTCGAGAAGTTACTGGAAACCAATTGGTTGGGCTAGAGTTTCTGAACTTGTCCATGCTGTGCATAGTGATGCTAGCTGGGCATCACAGATGCGTGATTTCACCGATGATGAAAGTGATGTTCCTGTTGCGGATGTAGCAACGCCTTATTGGGAAAGGCCGGTGGGTCCAATCTGGTGGTGTCATTTGGATGCTGCTCATCAATATGTTACTACATGGCTTGCTAGTTCTCAGTGGTTACATCCTGCTATTAGCATTGCCTTGCACGATGAAAGCAGGTTAATAAGCGATCGAATGAAACACCTTCTGTATGAGGTTCCTGTTCGAGTCGCTGGTGGATTACTATTTGAACTTCTAGGGCAGTCTGCAGGCAATCCATTTGCTGAGGAAGATGACATTCCCATTGTATTACGAGCGTGGCAAGCACAGAACTTTCTGGTCACAACTTTGCATGTTAAGGGCTCTGCGTCAAACATCAATGTGTTAGGTATTTTAGAAGTTCAGGAACTTCTGGCTGGTGGATGAGCTAACATTCCACGAAGCATTCACGAAGTTGTAGCACACCTAGCTTGTCGTCTTGCAAGATGGGATGATAGGCTGTTTCGTAAACACGTCTTTGGGGCTTAGCTGAATTTCTTCATCAGTGTTGCCTTTTACCAGACAATCCTCAGCAATTTACTAAAGAGGTGACAAACATTAACACTGAGTTAGTTAACAAACTTCATGAGATCTGTAGTAGCACCTCTTTCAGTCCTAGAGTGAAATGGTATGTTTCTTATATTCTTAGTTATTTTGGATTATATGGTTTCCCAAATGAATTTTCCAAAAGGATTGGGAAATCTCTTAAGAAGGAAGAATATGCAGATTTGCGACTCATTGTAGTGAATGGGGATTCTGTGAGTGTTCATGGTGTTATTCTTGCTGTTCAATGTCCATCACTTCTACCTTCTGAAGTGTTATCTAGTAGTAAGAGTTCTAAAGAGATAACAGATCATTTTGTTGGAGAGACCGTGAGAGAAGTTCGTTATTCTTCTCATGTTGATTATGAAGCATTGTTGTTATTGTTGGAATATGTGTATTTGGGACACTTGCATGCAGCAGAAGAAGAAACTGTAAAGAAGCTCAAAATTCTTGCTAAGCGTTGCAATCTACAACCTCTCTTGCAGCTGCTTTGTAGACAATCTCCAAGGGAGCATTTGGATGTCATACTGTTCTTATATTAAGGAGGCTTAGGCGACTCTGCTCACATGTATATGGAGCTGTTCCATCTTTTATATTCTCTACAGCTACTTCTGCGAATCCTCATGAGCATTCTATGGAACTTGCAAATTTATCCAAAGTAGAGTTATTTCAGAAAGATGGAAGTCCATCTGCAAGAAAACTTTTCATCCTTTGGAATCCTGCTTTGCGACCAAAAGCTATATTCAATAAAACTCGGTTTTCTATGGGTAATGATGAGTTTGCAGATGAAAGTACCAATTTTGTTCGTTCAAGCCCTATTGTGGATGTTTCACGCCTTCTTGCTGAAATGGTTCAGCATGGTCTTCGCTGCATTGCATTTTGTAAATCACGGAAGCTTTGTGAGCTTGTTTTATCCTATGCGCGTGAGATTCTTCACGAGACAGCCCCGCATCTACTGGATTCCATATGTGCATATCGTGGTGGCTACATTGCAGAGGAAAGAAGAAAAATAGAGAGTGCTTTATTTGGTGGTAAAATTTACGGTGTTGCTGCAACCAATGCTCTTGAGTTGGGCATTGATGTTGGAGAGATTGACGTCACTCTGCATCTAGGATTTCCTGGTAGTATTGCAAGCTTGTGGCAACAAGCTGGCAGGGGCGGGAGGAGAGATAGACCATCTCTTGCTATATATGTTGCATTTGGTGGACCACTTGATCAACACTTCATGAAAAATCTTAGAAAACTTTTCGAAAGACCAATCGAATGCTGTCATATTGATACTCAAAACAAGCAGGTTCTTGAACAGCATTTGGTCTGCGCAGCGCATGAACATCCTCTGAGTGTGCAGTATGATGAGCAGTATTTTGGTGTTTGCTTAGAGAGTGTTTTGAATTCTCTAAAAGATAGAGGATACTTATGTCCTGATCTGTCTGATTCTTCTAGAATTTGGAACTACATTGGTCCTGAGAATTTACCTTCGCAAGCAGTCAATATCCGAGCAATAGAAACTGTTAGATACAGTGTCATAGATCAGAAAAAGAATGAAGTCCTAGAAGAGATAGAAGAAAGCAAGGCTTTCTTTCAGGTATACCGGTGCATTTTACTTTGCGCTAGCATATCCTGGGTCTAATCTACTTTCAATTGGGAAGCTCTTCGCTGTCACCCATGTCCATCAAGCATTTCATGGTGGCGAAGAGGCTGCAGTTTCTTCTTCATTGCCTTTGGCAAAACGCAGTGTTCCAGCGGCTTTCGCGGCAGCAATGGTTTCTGATTCTGACACTCCAGAGATAATATGGACTCACAAAATGAGGGCAGAAAATCTAATTCGTCAGGTTTTGCAGTATCTTGGTGATTATCCACAGAAATTGTCACAGCATTGCCATGTTTTATATGACTATGCCCCCATGCCTCCAGTGACATACCCTGAGCTGAGAGATGAAATGTGGTGTCACCGTTATTACCTTAGGAACCTATGTGATGAGATTCGTTTTCCAAATTGGCCTATTGTTGAACACGTTGAATTTCTGCAGTCATTACTTGTAATGTGGCGTGAAGAGTTGACAAGAAAGCCCATGGACCTTTCTGAAGAAGAAGCTTGCAAGATCCTCGAGATATCCTTGGAGGATGTATCTAGTGATGATGTTAATAAGAATAATTCTTTTGAGACTGTGGACGGAGCTTTTAGTTTATCAAAGCAGATTGAGAATATTGATGAAGAAAAATTAAAGCGACAATACAGGAAACTTGCGATGAAATATCATCCTGACAAAAATCCAGAAGGAAGGGAGAGATTTCTTGCTATACAGAAGGCCTATGAGCGCCTACAGGCCACCATACAAGGTTTACAAGGTCCTCAGCCTTGAAGGTTACTGCTCTTACTAAAGGGACAGTGTATTTTATACAGAAGATATGGAAGCATATTAGAGCCATTCAAATATGCTGGCTATCCGATGTTGCTGAGCGCCGTTACTGTTGACAAGGATGATAACAATTTTCTTTCTTCGGATAGAGCACCTCTCCTTGTTGCTGCCTCAGAGCTTGTCTGGCTAACGTGTGCTGCTTCTTCATTGAATGGCGAGGAGCTGGTAAGAGATGGAGGTGTACATCTTCTTGGAACTCTTCTTTCCCGTTGCATGTGTGTTGTTCAGCCAACCACTCATGGAAATGAACCATCTGCCATTATTGTTACAAACATCATGGGAACATTTTCGGTTCTTAGTCAGTTTGAGGCTGCCAGAGCTGAGATGCTTGAGTTTTCTGGATTAATTGAGGACATTGTGCATTGCACTGAATTTGAGCTGGTACCTGCAGCAGTTGATGCTGCTTTACAGACTATTGCCAGTGTTTCTGTTTCCTCTGAATTGCAGAATGCTTTACTGAAGGCTGGTGTTTTATGGTACCTTTTGCCATTGCTGCTTCAGTATGACTCTACTGCAGAAGAATCTAATGCAACAGAATCACATGGTGTTGGTGCTAGTGTTCAAATTGCAAAAAATATGCACGCCGTAAGAGCATCCGAGGCTTTGTCAAGACTCAGTGGTTTGTATGGCGACGGGAGTTTAGTACCTTACAATCAAGCAGCCGCTGACGCCCTTAAAGTTATGCTAACTCCTAAGCTTTCGAGCATGCTAAAAGATCAAATGCCCAAAGATTTACTTTCAAAGTTAAATGCAAACCTGGAGTCACCAGAGATTATCTGGAACTCTTCAACTCGAGCAGAGCTTCTGAAATTTGTGGATCAGTAACGAGCAGCTCAAAGCCCTGATGGTTCGTATGATATTAAAGACTCACACGACTTTGTCTATGGTGCAATATCGAAAGAATTGTTCATTGGCAATGTTTACTTGAGAGTATACAACGATCAGCCGGACTTCGAAATTAGTGAACCAGAAGCTTTTTGTGTAGCACTAATTGTTTTTATATCCTGTCTTCTGCATAATCAATGTGTTGAAGAGCCTAATCATAATGTTGAAGAGACCTCCAGCTTCACCGAGAATTCCGAGCATCTAAATGAGGTTGTTGATGGATCTGTCAATCAACATCAGATCCCGAATAATTCTGGCACAATGTCGGATGAACAATCTCTAGGGAAGGAAGAACCTGAGCTGATTAAAAATCTCCGTGCGGCAATGATCTCTCTTCAGAACCTTTTGACTATCAATCCAAACTTAGCATCCATATTTTCTAATAAAAACAAGTTGCTACCTCTTTTTGAATGTTTTTTGGTGGCCGAAGCATAGTACTGTGGCAGAATTAGACTGGGCTCAAGCTGCAAATAGATTGATTGAGAAGGTTGAGGACGATGCTGAGCTAATAGAAGTTTTGCCAACAATGAAGTCAAGAAGAAGACTTGTCTTGACAACACAGCTTATGCAGCAACTACTTAACCCTCCTCCAGCTGAAGTTCTCTCTGCAAATGGCAAGTTGCATCATGATAGTGTGATTTATTCTGTTGCTAGATCAGTGCTGGGAGATTGTTGCAGTTCTACTCAGTGTGTGGAAGTGATTCGCCAGTGCCAGCGGCTAGCAAAAGCCTCCCGCCCAATAAGCTTAAATCATCTGATAAAATTGACCAGTACATTTTGAAAGTGGAAGACTTTTCTGATAGGGCAAGGAAGCTGGAAAATGATATATTGAGATTGGAAAGCAGAGCTCATTTTTGGACTTAAGAATTGAGTGTCATTTTCTGTCATCAATCGATTTGCCAAATTTTAGAGCTACCCGTGCCGGCAGAGATTTCCAAAAAGAAATTAAAATAGGAGCAAGATTTTCTGAGGAGTGTTGTATATATGAAGCAGAGCGAAAACGACTCGAAATTGAGGTTAAGCTGAGAAAACAATTTGTCACTTATCCAAGCCATATTGCAAGCCATGTGAATATAATATCAGCTGACCCCACAAGCTTTCCACGTCACTTAAGTGAGCTGAAAGAAGAAAAAGCAAAACGACATGAATATTTTGTTCAGCAAAAGCTCACGCGTAAACACCCACTTCCAAACGGCAGAAAATTATCACAAGCGGCAAATCATTTTTTCACTCATTCTCATCTATAAATAGAATTCATCCCTCACTCTATTCTTCAAGCTTTTCAAGCCAAAAAATCTCTGCTGATTTTCTTCCTCAATTCCTCAATACAAAACCTTTTGCTCAGATTCTCTTCTCATACTTTCTTCCATCAAATTAACTTCAAATCAACCTCAAACACAGATCAATTTCGAACCAGAATTCGTTCAGAAGAAGAAGAGAAGCAAGAAGAAGTTTGGATTGATTTCTTACCTGAGTTTGAAGGTAGATTGAGCTTCACCGTCATTTTCGATCCGTTATCTTTTGTTGTGATTCTCTGAATTGTTGGTACCATTGTGAAGAGCTCTTGATTTCGATTGCAACCGCGTATTTTTCGCGTCCCGCCGTTGTGATTTAAGCAAGCATCCATGGCCGTGAATGTTTTCGCGTGTGAGAGCTAGAAGAAGAAGATAACTCTGTTTCGTTTTCTCTTTCTACTTTTCAATTATATTTTTCTTTTATTTTTTTTATTTTCCTTTTTATTTGTTTCAGAACTTAACCGTGTGGATTTTTCCACATTTTTTTTCTTTTATTATTAAATTTGTATTTTAATTTCATTTTTGAAAAAGCTTTTTAAAAAAAATTATTTGAAAATATTTTGATTAAGTGTTGATTGTTTTGGATCTTGAATTTGATAAGATTTCATCAATATCAATGGACTTTGGGTGTTGATTTTATCCACCAAGAGAGGTGATTGATATTGACGATAATTTAATCGATTCGAGATTCAAATTGTGATTTCATTTTCTTTCTTCTTCTTTTTATTTTTGATCGATGAAATCTATGGATCATAGATTGTTGATTATCAAGGTTGATTAATCTTCATTATTTCAAATCTATGGATGAATAATCATTGAGATAATTCTCCGTACTTTGGAATAGTGATAGATTACCTTTGATTAATTGATTAAAAATCTTGATTATGATGAGATCACTACCTCTTTTCTTTTTGTGTGGCATGTTTTAGGAGAGTGATTTACATATCATTTCTCTAACATGTATTAACACTAACATTTTATTGACCGGCCTCAGATAGTCGTGGTTTCTACATAAACCCGATTACGATTGCTTAACATAGCGCTAAAGTGTCCCTTAATCGGAAAATGATCATTCGTGGCTCAAACTTACGTTTAAAAGTCCAAGTATGTTTAGTTACTTGTCTTAACTCCAATACCTATGAAAATCATTGTTAGGAGGCTTTGATTCTATCAATCCTCTAATGAATTTTCATTAATCTTGGTCTAAGTGCAAGAATTAATCATCATTGATCATATGTTCTAACCACTAACCACTAATTCACTAACAATATCCTTGTTTAATTTTGTTTATATTCTCTTCTTACTCCTTATTTTTTACTTTTATGCTTCCATTTTATCATTTCATACCATATCTTTGTTTATGTTTATGTCATTTCTCTTTTGTCCACTTGGACCATACTTTGTTCAAAACACTAATAAAGGATAAAACATCTAAAAAATTTGGTGCTATTAACTTTGTGGTTATACTCTTGGACCATTCTTAGACTTTGGACTTCATGGACATTTTGGACTTAGGATTAGGACTTTCTTCCCTATGCTTGGAGTATTTTGAATCTTAGCCTTTATTTGGCTCGATCCTTGGCTTATGCTTTAAATCGGATGGAATTCTTTTTGCTTGCTTTGGAGTGTGCTACAAGTCGGTTAGATCTTTCTTACCTCTAGCTCTTATTTTGTTTTTTTAGGATAGTCACTTCATCTCCTCCCCTTCTTAAATTTTCAAAACTTTCTCCCTTTTTTCAAAACCTTCTTGGTTTCAAACTTCAAAACCGCTTTCGCAATAAAACCTTGACTTTCGTCAAGTGATTTTTAAACTTTGTTTTTCTTAATAAAAGTCAATCAATGTTAATCATGCTTTGACCAATTTCAAAAGACATAAAAAATACAAAAACTCATCAACTCTTTTTGTGCCTTTATGCACTTTTTCACTTTAAAACTTTTCAAAAAGTTTAGACATGATTCATTTCTATAGTTGAGATGTAAATCTCCTATTCCCCATATTATTAAGACTTTGACATTTTCCACGTTGATGTTGAGTGATAGTCTTGTTGATAATCCAAGCAAATCCTCCATCTTTATGTGATGCAAATGTTGTCTTAATACTCGTGGGTGGATAGTCGCAGTTTTCTCCTTGAAATGACGACTTGTCTTTACATCTAAAATCAATCAAAACCAACAAATTTTTGTCATTTGTACCACGAACTACGGGGTTTTGATTCCATATTGCACTTTATGGGTACGTAGGCATGAGACGATAAGTCTCTCCAAACACAAAAATCTAAAAAATATTCTCTTCTCATCTCCCCAATCTCTTTTCAAACAAACCATTTTCAAACCAAAAACCGTAAATATTTCAAAGGGCTCCTATAGAGTACTATAGATGTTTTGGGTGCTAACACCTTCCCATTGCGTAACCAACCCCCTTACCCCGATCTCTGTCTCGTGTTCTTATTTTAGAACTCTTTGGTTTTGTTCGCTCTTTTTCCTTTCCTTTATTTGGATAAAATAAAAGTGCGGTGGCGACTCTTGTTTTCTTTGAGTTAAGTTAGTCAATAACTTATACTCACGATTTTTTACCGCTACAGAAAAGTGGCGACTCTGCTGGGGACTCCAACGGTTCCTAGTGGGTTTCGCCTACTTTGATTTATTTCTCGCTTTCTGTTTGACTTGTTTGTTATTGATTGTTCTGTTTTGGTGCCTGGTAATTTGTGTGGTGAGATAAGTCCTAACCCGGACTTGAGTGCACTTATGATAGGAGGGTGGTATAGTCTTGTTGGCTTACGTGGAGTAGTCCTTACTAAGCTGACTTGAGATCCCCCGCTCGGTGGAGGCCCCTTTGGAAATTACTGATGTCTTACGAGTAGTCGTAATTGATATTACTTTTTTCCGACTGGGAGCCTGAGAAGCTGAGGACCTTAGAACCCTTTAACCCATCTTGGCCTTATTAGGACGTGGTGCGGTGGCTGTTCAGGTGTAGACTTGAATTGGTCGTTACGCGATACCACACTCAGATGAGTTTCTCTTGAGAATATTGTTGGCCGACGAGTAGTCGTTTAAGCCGATAATATCCAAAAGATGGAATTATGATTCTGGGAACTTTTTAGAACCTTGTTCTACAGGTGATAATATAACCATAGTACATACCATTGTGGGATGGTTGGTTCTTACCTTTGGCTCCATGCTCGTGTCGAACCTTTGAACCTGTGTGCTTTGTATGTCTTGTTTGTGGGTGTTGCATCTTGCACTCATGCATTCATGAGCATTGTGTTTCAGCTGGTTTTTAAGGATCTCAGAGATTTTCTTTTGCAAACATCGCAGATATTGTTGATTATGGATATTGGAAGGAGAAACACTCAGAAGTACGGTTTTCGGGCTCCTGATCTTACAGAGTTGAGAAAGCTAGTGTCCTTGGTAAATGATCGTTCAGGCTTCTTATCTCGTTATGGGAGACTTTTATTTGTTCTTTCTACCAATATTGAAGACGGAATTCTGAATACCCTTATGCAGTTCTATGATCCTATTTACCGATGCTTCACATTTCCCGATTATCAGCTCATGCCGACCTTGGAAGAATATGCTTATTTGTTAGGTGTACCGGTTTCTGATAAAGTTCCGTATACTGGTTTGGAGGAAGCTCTTAAGCCTCAAGATATCGCTGAAGCTACCCATTTGACGAAGTCGGATATTGATGCAAATCTAAAGACTAAGGGAGGCCTCAAGGGTTTAACTGCTAAGTTCTTGATTGAGAAGGCTACTTTATTTGCTGACATTGGTCGCACATTGGCGTTTGAGGCTATATTGGCTTTACTCATCTATGGACTAGTCTTGTTTCCTAATATTGATAATTTTGTGGACATTAATGCTATTAGGATTTTCTTGATTGGGAACCCTGTTCCAACTTTGCTTGGTGATACTTATTTCTCCATCCATAGTAGGACTTCTAAGGGAAACGGTACCATTGTTTGCTGTCTACCTCTGCTGTATAATTGGTTCGTTTCACACTTACCTCAGACATCTGCTTTTAGGAAAAACAAGGATTGCTTAAGGTGGTCTCAAAGGATTATGTCTCTTACGCATACTGATATCACTTGGTCTTCTTCGATTTACGATAATGTCCAGATTATTGATAGTTGTGGAGAATTCGCCAATGTTCCTCTTCTTGGAATACAAGGCGGAATTAACTACAACCCGAGTCTAGCTCGCCGTCAGCTGGGTTATATGCTGAAGGATAGGCCTAAGAATATTTTATTAGAGGGCTTATTCTTTCAAGGAGGGGATGATTCTCTTGGTTTGAGAAGAAAAATGGCTCATGCCTGGACTAAGATTCACAGGTTGGGTAGAGGGGAGCTTGGAAGACAAGTTTGCATTGCTTTAGAACCTTACACACTTTGGGTGAAGAAGAGGGCTATGGAGCTTAAGATGCCTTATCCTATTGAGAAACATCTGACTACTGTGATCTCTACGCCACTCTCTACGCCACTCCCTGTTTCTTCTGATGATGTGAAGACACTTCAAGATGCTTTGGCTAAGATGAAGGAAGAGAAAGAGATGTGGGAAAGTAAGTTTCAAGCTTCTGACAAAGAGAAGATGGAATTGCAAAAACAGATGAAGGAGAAAGATGACTTGATAGAGTTACTTGAGCGGCGCGCTGTGAAGAGGCATGCAGAGGATTTATTTTCCTCTACTACTCCATCATCACATCCTCCTACTTCTGGTGCTTGGAAGGGTATTGTGGATCAGCTTGTGCTAGAGAAGATCACCATGAAGCACAAATATGAGAAAGAGATTAAGAGACTCCGAAGGAAGTATCAGCTTGGATCGTCATCAGATGTTCCTTAGGACCTAGCTTTTTCTTATTTTGATATTATTGTATTTTGTACTTCCAAGTATAACTCTTTCCAATATTCAATGAAATGAGATGTTTATCAGTATTTCAAGAAGTGTTATTTTTTTTCTTTATGATGTTTGTAATTGCTTTATATTTTAAAGATCCTTGAAAACTGGTTGAAACACTTGCATTTTGCATTTGCATTCGCATCATCGTGCATTGTGTGTTGCCTTTTCCAGATGTCTTATTTGTTTCTTTTGGCCTTCCTTCAGTCAAGCTGTCGCATCACTACAACACTCGGGCTAACTCTAAGAAAAAGATGGATCAGTTGCAACAAGAGAACCGCGAGCTCCGTGAAGAGGTATCAACTCTGAAAGATGGTTTGGAAAGACTGACTGCCGCGATGGAAGCTCTGGTGGCTGCTCAGAATCAGCCACCACTACCTCCTCCTTCTCCTGTCCAAGGAACTGTTATTTCTGAAATTGGATCAACGCCCATTTCTGTGGCCCCGATTAATGCTTCTCAATATCAAATGCCTGTTGGTTTCCCTTGGGGCATGCCTAACAATTATGTGCCAGAGGGATATCGACCTCCTGTTCCCGAAGGTTCTAGACTCCCTGCTGTCATGGTTGTACCACCTCCTGTGGTTAATGTTGTTCCCAATGCTGAAGTTCCGGTTGTTCCTACTGTCATACCTATGCCACCGCCTGTAACTCACGCTATGCCTTATACTGAAGAACAAATTTTCCATACTGCTCCGAGCGAGAGTTTGGATGTTATGGATCGAATAGATGACTTTCAAGATCAGTTTGCTGAAATGCAAAGAGAAATCAGGGCTTTAAGGGGAAAGGAGTTATTTGGAAAGAATGCTCATGAGCTTTGCCTTGTTCCAAATGTGAAGATTCCCGCTAAGTTCAAGGTTCCGGATTTTGAAAAATACAAAGGGAACACTTGTCCGCAAAGTCACTTGATCATGTATGCTAGAAAGATGTCTACCTATACTGACAACCATCAGTTGTTGATCCACTATTTTCAAGATAGTCTTACTGGTGCTGCGCTGAAATGGTATATGGGACTCGATAGTACACAAATCAAGACATTCAACGATCTTTGTGAAGCTTTTGTTCGTCAGTATAAGTATAATCTCGATATGGCTCCAGACCGTGATCAGCTTCGCGCAATGTCTCAAAAAGAGAAAGAAACTTTTAAAGAATATGCGCAAAGATGGCGTGAGATTGCAGCTCAGATAAGCCCTCCGCTTGAAGAGAAAGAAATGACCAAGATTTTTCTGAAGACTCTGGGTTCATTTTACTATGAAAGGATGGTTGCGAGCGCTCCTAGTGATTTCACGGAAATGGTTAATATGGGGATGAGATTAGAGGAAGCTGTCCGTGAGGGACGTCTGATAAAAGAAGGAAATTCTGGAAGTACAAAAAAGCCTGGTGTTGGGTTCCCTAAGAAAAAAGAGGGGGAAACTAATGCTATATCTCAGGAAAGGTCTAGAAGACGCAGAGTTGTGAACAACAATGGTAGTCGTCGTCAGCAACAAGTAGCATCTGTTATGCCTGTTGTCAGTAACACCCCTACCGCTCAAGCTACTGCAAGTTATCAACCACGTTTCTAAGAGAAGACAACTCAACAAGGTCGTACACAGAGGAAAACACAATTTGATCCCATTCCAATGACGTATACTGAGCTCTTTCCGGCTTTAATAAAGAATAATTTGGTTCAACCTCGTGATCCGCCGGCTGTTCCAACTGAAATTCCATGGTGGTATAAGCCAGATGCTCATTGCGCATTTCATCAAGGTGCCCCTGGACACGATATCGAAAATTGCTATCCTCTGAAGCATGAAGTTGCAAAGCTCGTAAAAAGCGGTATTCTGTCTTTTGAAGATACCAATCCTAATGTGCAATCAAATCCGTTTCCTAAACATGGTAATGCAACTGTTAATATGGTATATGGTTGTCCTGGTACATACCGTATTTTCGACATTCGCTGGATTCGGAGATCGCTTGTTGAAATGCATGCTACTTTGAGTGAGTTCCATGATATTGAGCATGATTATGCCGCCTGTTGTATTTGTTCTGTGAACCCTCGAGGGTGTGTGATTGTGAAAAGGGACTTACAAAAGATAATGGATGAGAATTTGATTCAGGTTACTGCAAACAGAAATGAAGTGGAGAACGAGGTGAATGTCATAGTCCCACGTTTCAATATTCCTGAGCGGGTTGTAATTTCTTACAACAGTCAGAAATCTGCTGTGACGCCTTTGGTTATTCGTTTGCCTGGCCCGACGCCGTATGAATCCGATAAAGCTGTTCCCTACAAATACAATGCTACTATGTTGGAGGATGGAAAAGAGGTTCCCATTCCTTCTCTTCCCTCAGTTGTGACTATTGCTGATGTCGGACGTGTAACCAGAAGTGGTCGAGTATTTGATAATGTGCCTTCAAAGACAAGTGAAGATACTGGGAGTAAGCACATTCAGTTGAAGACTTCTGTAGAGTCTGGTCAATCAAGTGATGTAAATCAGAAGTCAGATAATGATGAGGTATTGAAATTGATCAAGAAGAGTGAATATAATGTGGTGGATCAATTGTTACATACACCGTCAAAAATATCTGTTCTATCTCTGTTAATGAGCTCTGAGGCTCATCGTGAATCGTTGCAGAAAGTATTGGAACAAGCTTATGTAGATCATGATGTGACTGTTAACCAGTTTGATAGCATTGTTGCCAATATCACTGCGTGTAACAATCTGAGTTTTTGTGATGAAGAGTTGACTGATCATGGAAGAAATCATAATTTGGCTCTCCATATTTCCATGAATTGCCAGGAAGACGCTCTATCCAATGTGCTGGTTGATACTGGGTCATCGTTGAATGTGATGCCAAAATCTACTTTGTCCAGATTATCTTATCAAGGTACTCCTATGAGGTTCAGTGGGGTCATTGTGAAAGCCTTTGATGGATCGAGGAAAACCGTGATTGGAGAGGTTGATCTCCCTATCAAGATTGGTCCATGTTTTTTCCAGATCACTTTTCAAGTCATGGATATTCGTCCTGCTTACAGTTGTCTTTTAGGACGCCCATGGATCCATGAAGCTGAAGCTGTTACTTCGACGCTGCATCAAAAGTTAAAATTCGTGCAGAATGGTAAACTTGTCGTTGTTGGTGGAGAACAGGCTATGTTGGTAAGCAGTTTGTCGTCTTTTTCTTATATCGATGCGGAAGAAGATGTTGGAACTCCGTTTCAGGCTCTTTCTGTGGTTGATAAAGCTGTCAAGAAGGATGGGGCGTCCATGTCTTCTCTAAAAGATGCACAACGTGCAGTGGATAATGGCCAAGCTGATGGATGGGGCCGAATCATTGAAGTTGCTGAGAAAAAAGATAGAGCTGGTTTGGGTTTTACATCTGGTTCTACCCAAAATGAGCTGAAGAGTATTCATGAAGTCTTTCGAAGTGCTGGGTTCATCCATTGCAAAGATCATTCTACAGCTGCAATTCTCGAAGATGACCAAGAGGAAGAAATGCCCAACTTTGTGACACGTGGATTGATATGCCAGAATTGGATCGCTGTTGATGTTCCTACTGTTGTTCATGTTTCAAAGTAATTTGTTTTTGTTTCTTTCAAAAATCCTTTCACTCTGCCCAAGGTGAAAGTGAATTTGTGAGGGCTTTGTTTCAACTTTTATCATCATCAATAAAATGTTTTTCTGTTTATCCATATGTTGTTTTCTTTTTTTGCTTTACTTCTGAAAAATGGTAACATAAAAAACCGAAAAAAAGTATAATAATGTTATAATCACTCTTATCTGCATAATATTTTCATTTTTTTGTTCATATTCTAAAATCAAACATAAAATCATTGTGCAGATTGATTGTTAAACCCATTGGAAACAATGACCATATGCCCCCTCCCAACTTCGAGTTCCCTGTGTTTGAAGCGGAAGAGGAGGATATTGAAGAAATTCCTGATGAGATTTCTCGATTGCTTGAGCACGAGGAGAAGGCCATTCAGCCTCATGAAGAGCCGGTGGAATTGGTTAATCTGGGTTCCGATGATGATAAAAAAGAAGTCAAGATTGGGGCACTGCTTCAGTCAGATGTTAAGAAGAGGATGGTAGAGCTTCTTAGAGAATATGTTGACGTGTTTGCTTGGTCCTATCAAGACATGCCTGGTCTTGATACCGGTATTGTGGAGCACCATTTGCCATTAAAGCCTGAATGTTCACCCGTGAAGCAGAAATTGAGAAGAACTCATCCTGACATGGCAGTGAAGATTAAAGAAGAGGTTCAAAAGCAGATTGATGCTGGTTTTCTTGTGACCGTAGAATATCCTCAATGGGTGGCCAATATCGTGCCTGTTCCAAAGAAAGACGGAAAAGTCCGAATGTGTGTTGACTATAGAGATTTGAATAAAGCAAGTCCAAAAGATGATTTTCCACTACCACACATTGATTTGTTGGTAGATAATACTGCTAAGTTCAATATCTTTTCATTTATGGATGGATTTTCCGGTTATAATCAAATAAAGATGGCACCTGAGGATATGGAAAAAACAACATTCATTACACCCTGGGGAACATTCTGTTACAGAGTGATGCCCTTCGGTTTAAAAAATGCTGGTGCAACGTACCAGAGAGCTATGACCACTCTGTTCCATGATATGATGCATAAAGAAATTGAGGTCTATGTGGATGATATGATTTGTAAGTCGAAGACTGAAGAGGATCATATTAAAAATTTATTGAAGTTGTTTCAACGTTTGAGAAAGTTTAAGCTCCGTCTGAATCCTAATAAATGCACTTTTGGTGTTCGTTCTGGAAAATTGTTAGGCTTTATTGTCAGTCAAAAAGGCATTGAAGTTGATCCTGGTAAAGTTAAAGCTATCCAGGAGATGCCTGCACCCAGAACAGAAAAACAAGTAAGAGGATTCTTGGGACGTTTGAACTATATCTCTCGATTTATATCCAATATGACTGCCACATGTGCACCGATTTTCAAACTTCTCCGCAAAGATCAGGGTTGTGTCTGGACAGAAGATTGTCAGAAAGCTTTCGAAAGAATTAAAGAGTATCTGCTTGAACCTCCTATTTTGTCTCCTCCCGTAGAAGGAAGACCTTTGATCATGTATTTGACCGTGCTAGAAGAGTCTATGGGTTGTGTTCTGGGTCAACAAGATGAATCCGGGAGAAAAGAATTTGCCATTTATTATTTGAGTAAGAAGTTCACTGATTGTGAGTCTCGGTACACGATGCTTGAAAAGACATGTTGTGCTCTAGCTTGGGCTGCCAAGCGCCTCCGTCAGTATATGTTGAATTGTACAACTTGGTTGATATCTAAAATGGATCCAATCAAGTATATCTTTGAAAAGCCTGCTTTAACTGGGAGGATTGCTCGTTGGCAAATGTTGTTATCAGAATATGATATCGAGTATCGAACTCAAAAGGCGATAAAAGGAAGTGTTTTGGCTGATCATTTGGCACACCAGCCAATTGATGATTATCAACCTATTCAGTTTGACTTTCCTGATGAGGACGTGATGTATCTAAAGGTTAAAGATTGTGAGGAGCCATTACATGAAGAAGGACCTGAGCCTGGATCCCGTTGGGGTTTGATTTTTGATGGGGCGGTTAATGAATATGGCAGAGGTATTGGTGCAATTATTGTTACTCCTCATGGTTCTCATATTCCTTTCACTGCAAGGTTGGTTTTCAATTGCACAAATAATGCGGCTGAGTATGAAGCGTGTATTATGGGCTTGGAAGAAGCTATCGATTTAAGAATCAAGATTCTTGATGTGTATGGAGATTCAGCTTTAGTGATTAATCAGATTAAAGGGAAGTGGGAGACACGTCAACCTGATTTGATTCCTTATCGTGATTATGCAAGAAGGTTGTCAACTTTCTTCAATAAAGTTGAGTTTCACCATATACCAAGAGCAGAGAATCAAATGGCAGATGCTTTAGCGACTTTATCCTCCATGATTGTGGTAAATCATTGGAATGATGTGCCAAAGATTAATGTGATGCGTCTTGATAGACCAGCTCATGTGTTTGTAGTTGAAGAGGTTGTTGATGATAAACCATGGTATTATGATATTAAATGCTTTCTTCAGAATCAAGAGTACCCACTTGGGGCATCCAAGAAGGATAGGAAAACTTTGAGAAGATTGGCTGGTAGTTTCTTCTTGAATGATGATGTGATGTATAAGAGAAATTATGACATGATCTTGCTCAGATGCGTGGATAGACACGAAGCAGATATGTTGATGAAAGAAATCCATGAAAGATCCTTTGGCACCCATGCCAATGGACACGCGATGGCTAAGAAGATGTTAAGGGCAGGTTACTATTGGCTGACAATGGAATCTGACTGTTGTAAATATGTGAAAAAGTGCCATAAATGCCAGATTTATGCTGACAAGATTCATGTGCCTCCAACTCCTCTCAATGTTATCTCTTCTCCATGGCCTTTTTCGATGTGGGGCATTGATATGATTGGAATGATTGAGCCTAAAGCGTCGAACGGACACCGTTTCATATTGGTGGCTATTGACTATTTTACCAAATGGGTTGAAGCGGCATCATATGCAAATGTGACTAAGCAAGTAGTGGTCCGGTTTATCAAGAATCAAATCATCTGTCGGTATGGTGTTCCAGGCAAGATCATCACTGATAATGGGTCGAATTTAAATAACAAGATGATGAAGGAATTATGTGATGAGTTTAAGATTGAGCATCATAATTCTTCTCCTTATAGACCCAAGATGAATGGGGCTGTTGAAGCTGCTAATAAGAACATTAAGAAGATTATTCAAAAGATGGTTGTTACATACAAGGATTGGCATGATATGCTTCCTTTCGCTCTGCATGGGTATCGTACATCCGTTCGCACTTCAACAGGGGCAACCCCTTTTTCTCTTGTTTATGGCATGGAAGCAGTGCTCCCGATAGAGGTTGAAATCCCTTCTATGAGAGTTTTGATGGAAACTGAACTGGCTGAGGCTGAATGGTGTCAAAGTAGATATGACCAGTTGAATCTGATTGAAGAGAAAAGAATGACGGCTTTGTGTCATGGCCAATTATATCAACAAAGAATGAAGAAAGCATTTGATAAGAAGGTTCGACCCCGTGTGTTCAGAGAAGGTGACCTCGTGCTCAAAAAGATCTCGACTTTTACTACTGATTCTAGGGGCAAGTGGACTCCTAATTATGAAGGCCCATATGTTGTTAAGAGAGCCTTCTCTGGCGGTGCATTAATTCTTACAACCATGGATGGAGAAGAGTTCACTCGTCCTGTGAATGCCGATGCAGTCAAGAAATACTTCGCCTAAAAAATAAAAGAACAGCTCGCTAAGTTGAAAACCTGAAAGGGCGGCTTAGGCAAAAATGAGCGTCTCGGTGGATTGAAAACCCGAAAGGGCGGTCCAGGCAAAAATTAGAGACAAAACAGAAATAATTATCCCGGTAGATTGAAAACCCGAGAGGGCAATCTAGGCAAAAGTTAGGGATCATGGCAAGTAACTGCATCTGGCCAGTCTTGATCGTTTGAAGCAACATTTCCTATCAAAGGTTTTACTTCAGATATTCTCCGCTGAAGTCTCAAGCACAGTTGGAATTCAAAGTTGTTAGGGAGAATAATGGTCATTGTATTTCAATGTAGAACTTTCCATTGTACTTACCATTTTTCAAACTTTGTAATGATCCATGGAGTTACGCCATTTGCGGACTACCATTCTATCAATAGAATTTGGGCCTTTGTCCCTTTGTTTGCAATTCTTATTTTGTTTCTGTTTATAGAATTTCATTTTATTTTTGATGATGATTTTTGAAACAAATGTGAATAATTGATTTAAATTTTGAAAATTATAAAAACATTTTTCTTTGATTTGTGAAAATAAAAGAAAGAATATCAACAGTAATCCCAAGAATGGTAGAATCTTGAAGCGAAAAGCGTAAGTATTCTCTTCAGCAGGGTTCTTTCTTGCCTCTCTGGTAGAATTTATTGGCAGCTCCCCAGTAGAGTTGTGTTGATGTTTCCCCATTTGAGCTATATGGAGGTCTCTTCAGTAGAGTCTGCTGATATTCCCTTAGCAGAGTTTTGTTTCTTTGGATAAACCAGACGAGTGTAGAACGGTTTTCCACAGCAAAGTTTTGATTCAAATGATCGGACAGTTGAGAAATTTGAAGAAGACCACTTCTCCTTGATGATTTTGCCCAGACGGAGTTTTGTCTTTGATGATTCCTAGCAGAGGTTATGCACATTTGCTTTGGATTATTCCTCAAGTAGAGAACCATGTTGAGAAGTGTTGACATAGCAGTCACCTGTCGGGTTTTCTCTCACCTTGTGATTGGGTGTTGATTTAAAATCCCCCACAGTTTGACTTTTTGCTATGATGTTAACTTCTTATTCCCCTGGCAGGGTTGGAAGATTTGTGTTGCTATGTTTTTCTCCAACAGTTTTTTTCTCAAAGCGGAGTTCATATTGTTGTTCCCTTTTGTTGAATTATTGATGGTTGAAGATTTTCCGTTGCTGATCCCCAGCATGATCTCCAATGATATCTCTAACTCGCAGAGATTAGCCGAGTATTTCAGTGGTGTTGTGGTGTTTTGTTCACCCTCTGTTTGCCTTTTTTGTCTGATTTATCAGCATATTCATACTCATTGCATGCGCATTCATTTTGGTTGAGCATAACATGTCTTTGTTGCATTGTGCATCCTGCATTTTTTGTTGGTATTTCCCTTTTCCCGATGTTGTTATCTCGCAAAATACGTGTGTCCTCCCTTCATTAGAGTGTCGACCCCTAAGCAGAAAATACCTATCATTTTTAATTCCCCACTGAGTTTATGCCTCGTGGAAGATGTTTTGTTTAGCTTTCATCCCCGGCTTTTATCTGGATGGAATTGTTCCCCAGTTGAGTTATTTCCTCATTGGGTCGAGTCTTGTTTGACCGTTTCTTTCCAGTTTGTTCCTGGATTGAACTTTGGTCTCTTGCAGCAGTTACTTTGGTTTTCCCTGGGCTGTGAAACCGGGATGACGAGAAGGTATTTTTGAGGATTTATTTTCCTCAGCAGGAATCTGTTATTGATCCCCAATAGAAGGTGAAGATTTGATTCTCCCAGTAGTGTTTTGATAACACTCTCTTGGTAATTACTTATGCAACTTCATGTGGAAGCCTCTTTATTTGAGCAGCTTGTGTAATCTCCAGAAATTTACCTTCTCAATAAATAACATTTCTCTGGCTCATCCTCAACAGAGAAGTTTATTGTGAAGTGATGGATCCTTATCTGATCAGCTTTTCTGTCAATTGGAATTTCTGTGGAATAACTCCCGATAAGAATTCTATTGCATGGTTCAACCTGCTTGTATCTCTTTTAAATATCCCCGACAGAGTTGTTAATATCTTTTTCCAACAAATGGTTGTCTCTTTATTTGAGAAGTTTGTTGTGTGTTTGGAGCTGCTCAGTAACAAGTAGCTAATGATATATCTCTTTCTCCTACCCAGTGACAGGTAGTCGAGTATGTTTGTCCTACCCAGTGTCATGTAGTTGACCTTTTATCTTTTTCTCCTACCCAGTAACAGGTAGTCGAGTCCGTCCTACCCAGTACCAGGTAGTTGACATGTTGTTTACCCTATCCAGTAGCCGATAGTTTATTATTCTCGCTAAACTACTTAGTAACCAGTAGTTGGCGTTGCTTCTTTTCCTACCCAGTAACAGGTAGTTGATTATATTTCAACAAGTGGATTACTTTTTACCCAGTAACTGGTAATAGGTAATACATTTCTTTGTTTTCTACCCAGTAACTGGTAGATAACAATTCTCTTGTGTTTTTGCACTTATTTTCTACTCAGTAACCGGTAGAAAGTATTTTACCTATTCTCTTCGGTTCGAATATCTTTGCCCAGTAACTGGCAGTTGGTATCTCTTTCCCCATTGAGTCGTTTCCTTTCCCTTATCGGAATAGGATCTTGCTCTTTTGTTTTCTCATGTGGAGTCTCTCTTTTTCTTCCGAGCTTTTGTTTGTCTCCTGTGGCATTATTTCCCCACAGAAGTCTTATGTTCGCATATCATTAGCATAATCATATCATTTTGTGGTCTCTTAGGGCTAAAAATTGGGTTAATTGTTATATTTAAGTCTCTTCTATCTAGTCGAGACAAAGATGTTAATCTTCATATCTCCGGATAGAAGAATCTTAAATAGGGGCAGCTGTAATACCCTAATTTTTACCCCTAAGATCCCACATTGCATTTTCATTTTTGCATACACAAACAAGATCATACTTTTTGGTCCTTTCACCCTTGTGTTTCTTATTTACTTTATGTTTGTTTCTGTTTACTAACCTCTAACCAAAATGCCAAAAATATTTTTCAATTTGTTTGTTTCTTTTTCTTCTTTGTGTGATTAGGGTTTTGCAAGGAGATTAATGGCTAGGACATTCATTCAAGTTTAAATCAGATGGACGTTTGACCTCATCTTGGTCAAACTATCAAGGGTTTGCTTCAACTGTGAATTACCCGCGGTGTGTTCTATGAGAAGTTTGGTCCAGAAATCCAGAGAATTACGTCAAAGATCAAAATGGAAGGTGCAAGTAATGTCCTGGTACATGAGTAGTTGTGCTCATTTTTATCAGAGGTGAAGGTGGAGAATAGGGCGTGGAAAGTTGATGCTGGAAGTAGATCTATTGATTTAGAGCTGACTACATTATCAAGTGCCAATCATATCAAAATGACTCCAAGTGATGCAGGCTTTCAGGACAGATACATCGTTCAAGAAATAATCAAAGAAATGGCCAAGAATAGACCCATTGATACTAAAAGGAAGAAAGAATTTAAAACTCTATAGAGAAGCCCAACATTCTCTCCACAGAACAATGGAGAAATACAGTGCTTATTGCAGATTAATTCTATGTTGCAACAGTTCTTCAAGAGTAACAGAAGCAATCCGCTCCCGTTGTCTTAATGTACGAATAAATGCACCGAGTGAAGAGCAGATTGTTGAAGTCTTACGGTTCAATTGCAAGAAAGAAGGGCTGCAACTTCCTCATAGTTTTGCTGCTCGCATAGCAGAGAAATCTAACAGAAAGAGAAGGAGAATCATAAAGTCTTTTGCTCCTCCAAGGTTAACTTGCAGACCAGGGAACTTTGGACTGATGGACTTCTTTGTGCTTTCGAGTTTATCCAGGGCTCGCGAAAGATTCATTCCTCAGCAGCAGTTAGGGAGGTGGCCAAGAAAAAAGATTTTCAAGGCAATCAAGTTAATACATTGAAAAAAATTTCTGGTGGAAACAGCTTTCACGAATCATGTTTTCCAGTAGAGGAATCGTCTGGAGGATTGGATTGTGATGAATTCTATAAAAATGACTGTTTTGGTAAAGAGGGTATTTCGAGAAGTTACTGGAAACCAATTGGTTGGGCTAGAGTTTCTGAACTTGTCCATGCTGTGCATAGTGATGCTAGCTGGGCATCACAGATGCGTGATTTCACCGATGATGAAAGTGATGTTCCTGTTGCGGATGTAGCAACGCCTTATTGGGAAAGGCCGGTGGGTCCAATCTGGTGGTGTCATTTGGATGCTGCTCATCAATATGTTACTACATGGCTTGCTAGTTCTCAGTGGTTACATCCTGCTATTAGCATTGCCTTGCACGATGAAAGCAGGTTAATAAGCGATCGAATGAAACACCTTCTGTATGAGGTTCCTGTTCGAGTCGCTGGTGGATTACTATTTGAACTTCTAGGGCAGTCTGCAGGCAATCCATTTGCTGAGGAAGATGACATTCCCATTGTATTACGAGCGTGGCAAGCACAGAACTTTCTGGTCACAGCTTTGCATGTTAAGGGCTCTGCGTCAAACATCAATGTGTTAGGTATTTTAGAAGTTCAGGAACTTCTGGCTGGTGGAGGAGCTAACATTCCACGAAGCATTCACGAAGTTGTAGCACACCTAGCTTGTCGTCTTGCAAGATGGGATGATAGGCTGTTTCGTAAACACGTCTTTGGGGCTTAGCTGAATTTCTTCATCAGTGTTGCCTTTTACCAGACAATCCTCAGCAATTTACTAAAGAGGTGACAAACATTAACACTGAGTTAGTTAACAAACTTCATGAGATCTGTAGTAGCACCTCTTTCAGTCCTGGAGTGAAATGGTATGTTTCTTATATTCTTAGTTATTTTGGATTATATGGTTTCCCAAATGAATTTTCCAAAAGGATTGGGAAATCTCTTAAGAAGGAAGAATATGCAGATTTGCGACTCATTGTAGTGAATGGGGATTCTGTGAGTGTTCATGGTGTTATTCTTGCTGTTCAATGTCCATCACTTCTACCTTCTGAAGTGTTATCTAGTAGTAAGAGTTCTAAAGAGATAACAGATCATTTTGTTGGAGAGACCGTGAGAGAAGTTCGTTATTCTTCTCATGTTGATTATGAAGCATTGTTGTTATTGTTGGAATATGTGTATTTGGGACACTTGCATGCAGCAGAAGAAGAAACTGTAAAGAAGCTCAAAATTCTTGCTAAGCGTTGCAATCTACAACCTCTCTTGCAACTGCTTTGTAGACAATCTCCAAGGGAGCATTTGGATGTCATACTGTTCTTATATTAAGGAGGCTTAGGCGACTCTGCTCACATGTATATGGAGCTGTTCCATCTTTTATATTCTCTACAGCTACTTCTGCGAATCCTCATGAGCATTCTATGGAACTTGCAAATTTATCCAAAGTAGAGTTATTTCAGAAAGATGGAAGTCCATCTGCAAGAAAACTTTTCATCCTTTGGAATCCTGCTTTGCGACCAAAAGCTATATTCAATAAAACTCGGTTTTCTATGGGTAATGATGAGTTTGCAGATGAAAGTACCAATTTTGTTCGTTCAAGCCCTATTGTGGATGTTTCACGCCTTCTTGCTGAAATGGTTCAGCATGGTCTTCGCTGCATTGCATTTTGTAAATCACGGAAGCTTTGTGAGCTTGTTTTATCCTATGCGCGTGAGATTCTTCACGAGACAGCCCCGCATCTACTGGATTCCATATGTGCATATCGTGGTGGCTACATTGCAGAGGAAAGAAGAAAAATAGAGAGTGCTTTATTTGGTGGTAAAATTTACGGTGTTGCTGCAACCAATGCTCTTGAGTTGGGCATTGATGTTGGAGAGATTGACGTCACTCTGCATCTAGGATTTCCTGGTAGTATTGCAAGCTTGTGGCAACAAGCTGGCAGGGGCGGGAGGAGAGATAGACCATCTCTTGCTATATATGTTGCATTTGGTGGACCACTTGATCAACACTTCATGAAAAATCTTAGAAAACTTTTCGAAAGACCAATCGAATGCTGTCATATTGATACTCAAAACAAGCAGGTTCTTGAACAGCATTTGGTCTGCGCAGCGCATGAACATCCTCTGAGTGTGCAGTATGATGAGCAGTATTTTGGTGTTTGCTTAGAGAGTGTTTTGAATTCTCTAAAAGATAGAGGATACTTATGTCCTGATCTGTCTGATTCTTCTAGAATTTGGAACTACATTGGTCCTGAGAATTTACCTTCGCAAGCAGTCAATATCCGAGCAATAGAAACTGTTAGATACAGTGTCATAGATCAGAAAAAGAATGAAGTCCTAGAAGAGATAGAAGAAAGCAAGGCTTTCTTTCAGGTATACCGGTGCATTTTACTTTGCGCTAGCATATCCTGGGTCTAATCTACTTTCAATTGGGAAGCTCTTCGCTGTCACCCATGTCCATCAAGCATTTCATGGTGGCGAAGAGGCTGCAGTTTCTTCTTCATTGCCTTTGGCAAAACGCAGTGTTCCAGCGGCTTTCGCGGCAGCAATGGTTTCTGATTCTGACACTCCAGAGATAATATGGACTCACAAAATGAGGGCAGAAAATCTAATTCGTCAGGTTTTGCAGTATCTTGGTGATTATCCACAGAAATTGTCACAGCATTGCCATGTTTTATATGACTATGCCCCCATGCCTCCAGTGACATACCCTGAGCTGAGAGATGAAATGTGGTGTCACCGTTATTACCTTAGGAACCTATGTGATGAGATTCGTTTTCCAAATTGGCCTATTGTTGAACACGTTGAATTTCTGCAGTCATTACTTGTAATGTGGCGTGAAGAGTTGACAAGAAAGCCCATGGACCTTTCTGAAGAAGAAGCTTGCAAGATCCTCGAGATATCCTTGGAGGATGTATCTAGTGATGATGTTAATAAGAATAATTCTTTTGAGACTGTGGACGGAGCTTTTAGTTTATCAAAGCAGATTGAGAATATTGATGAAGAAAAATTAAAGCGACAATACAGGAAACTTGCGATGAAATATCATCCTGACAAAAATCCAGAAGGAAGGGAGAGATTTCTTGCTATACAGAAGGCCTATGAGCGCCTACAGGCCACCATACAAGGTTTACAAGGTCCTCAGCCTTGGAGGTTACTGCTCTTACTAAAGGGACAGTGTATTTTATACAGAAGATATGGAAGCATATTAGAGCCATTCAAATATGCTGGCTATCCGATGTTGCTGAGCGCCGTTACTGTTGACAAGGATGATAACAATTTTCTTTCTTCGGATAGAGCACCTCTCCTTGTTGCTGCCTCAGAGCTTGTCTGGCTAACGTGTGCTGCTTCTTCATTGAATGGCGAGGAGCTGGTAAGAGATGGAGGTGTACATCTTCTTGGAACTCTTCTTTCCCGTTGCATGTGTGTTGTTCAGCCAACCACTCATGGAAATGAACCATCTGCCATTATTGTTACAAACATCATGGGAACATTTTCAGTTCTTAGTCAGTTTGAGGCTGCCAGAGCTGAGATGCTTGAGTTTTCTGGATTAATTGAGGACATTGTGCATTGCACTGAATTTGAGCTGGTACCTGCAGCAGTTGATGCTGCTTTACAGACTATTGCCAGTGTTTCTGTTTCCTCTGAATTGCAGAATGCTTTACTGAAGGCTGGTGTTTTATGGTACCTTTTGCCATTGCTGCTTCAGTATGACTCTACTGCAGAAGAATCTAATGCAACAGAATCACATGGTGTTGGTGCTAGTGTTCAAATTGCAAAAAATATGCACGCCGTAAGAGCATCCGAGGCTTTGTCAAGACTCAGTGGTTTGTATGGCGACGGGAGTTTAGTACCTTACAATCAGGCAGCAGCTGACGCCCTTAAAGTTATGCTAACTCCTAAGCTTTCGAGCATGCTAAAAGATCAAATGCCCAAAGATTTACTTTCAAAGTTAAATGCAAACCTGGAGTCACCAGAGATTATCTGGAACTCTTCAACTCGAGCAGAGCTTCTGAAATTTGTGGATCAGTAACGAGCAGCTCAAAGCCCTGATGGTTCGTATGATATTAAAGACTCACACGACTTTGTCTATGGTCCAATATCGAAAGAATTGTTCATTGGCAATGTTTACTTGAGAGTATACAACGATCAGCCGGACTTCGAAATTAGTGAACCAGAAGCTTTTTGTGTAGCACTAATTGTTTTTATATCCTGTCTTCTGCACAATCAATGTGTTGAAGAGCCTAATCATAATGTTGAAGAGACCTCCAGCTTCACCGAGAATTCCGAGCATCTAAATGAGGTTGTTGATGGATCTGTCAATCAACATCAGATCCCGAATAATTCTGGCACAATGTCGGATGAACAATCTCTAGGGAAGGAAGAACCTGAGCTGATTAAAAATCTCCGTGCGGCAATGATCTCTCTTCAGAACCTTTTGACTATCAATCCAAACTTAGCATCCATATTTTCTAATAAAAACAAGTTGCTACCTCTTTTTGAATGTTTTTCGGTGGCCGAAGCATAGTACTGTGGCAGAATTAGACTGGGCTCAAGCTGCAAATAGATTGATTGAGAAGGTTGAGGATGATGCTGAGCTAATAGAAGTTTTGCCAACAATGAAGTCAAGAAGAAGACTTGTCTTGACAACACAGCTTATGCAGCAACTACTTAACCCTCCTCCAGCTGAAGTTCTCTCTGCAAATGGCAAGTTGCATCATGATAGTGTGATTTATTCTGTTGCTAGATCAGTGCTGGGAGATTGTTGCAGTTCTACTCAGTGTGTGGAAGTGATTCGCCAGTGCCAGCGGCTAGCAAAAGCCTCCCGCCCAATAAGCTTAAATCATCTGATAAAATTGACCAGTACATTTTGAAAGTGGAATACTTTTCTGATAGGGCAAGGAAGCTGGAAAATGATATATTGAGATTGGAAAGCAGAGCTCATTTTTGGACTTAAGAATTGAGTGTCATTTTCTGTCATCAATCGATTTGCCAAATTTTAGAGCTACCCGTGCCGGCAGAGATTTCCAAAAAGAAATTAAAATAGGAGCAAGATTTTCTGAGGAGTGTTGTATATATGAAGCAGAGCGAAAACGGCTCGAAATTGAGGTTAAGCTGAGAAAACAATTTGTCACTTATCCAAGCCATATTGCAAGCCATGTGAATATAATATCAGCTGACCCCACAAGCTTTCCACGTCACTTAAGTGAGCTGAAAGAAGAAAAAGCAAAACGACATGAATATTTTGTTCAGCAAAAGCTCACGCGTAAACACCCACTTCCAAACGGCAGAAAATTATCACAAGCGGCAAATCATTTTTTCACTCATTCTCATCTATAAATAGAATTCATCCCTCACTCTATTCTTCAAGCTTTTCAAGCCAAAAAATCTCTGCTGATTTTCTTCCTCAATTCCTCAATACAAAACCTTTTGCTCAGATTCTCTTCTCATACTTTCTTCCATCAAATTAACTTCAAATCAACCTCAAACACAGATCAATTTCGAACCAGAATTCATTCAGAAGAAGAAGAGAAGCAAGAAGAAGTTTGGATTGATTTCTTACCTGAGTTTGAAGGTAGATTGAGCTTCACCGTCATTTTCGATCCGTTATCTTTTGTTGTGATTCTCTGAATTGTTGGTACCATTGTGAAGAGCTCTTGATTTCGATTGCAACCGCGTATTTTTCGCGTCCCGCCGTTGTGATTTAAGCAAGCATCCATGGCCGTGAATGTTTTCGCGTGTGAGAGCTAGAAGAAGAAGATAACTCTGTTTCGTTTTCTCTTTCTACTTTTCAATTATATTTTTCTTTTATTTTTTTTATTTTCCTTTTTATTTGTTTCAGAACTTAACCGTGTGGATTTTTCCACATTTTTTTTCTTTTATTATTAAATTTGTATTTTAATTTCATTTTTGAAAATGCTTTTTAAAAAAAATTATTTGAAAATATTTTGATTAAGTGTTGATTGTTTTGGATCTTGAATTTGATAAGATTTCATCAATATCAATGGACTTTGGGTGTTGATTTTATCCACCAAGAGAGGTGATTGATATTGACGATAATTTAATCGATTCGAGATTCAAATTGTGATTTCATTTTCTTTCTTCTTCTTTTTATTTTTGATCGATGAAATCTATGGATCATAGATTGTTGATTATCAAGGTTGATTAATCTTCATTATTTCAAATCTATGGATGAATAATCATTGAGATAATTCTCCGTACTTTGGAATAGTGATAGATTACCTTTGATTAATTGATTAAAAATCTTGATTATGATGAGATCACTACCTCTTTTCTTTTTGTGTGGCATGTTTTAGGAGAGTGATTTACATATCATTTCTCTAACATGTATTAACACTAACATTTTATTGACCGGCCTCAGATAGTCGTGGTTTCTACATAAACCCGATTACGATTGCTTAACATAGCGCTAAAGTGTCCCTTAATCGGAAAATGATCATTCGTGGCTCAAACTTACGTTTAAAAGTCCAAGTATGTTTAGTTACTTGTCTTAACTCCAATACCTATGAAAATCATTGTTAGGAGGCTTTGATTCTATCAATCCTCTAATGAATTTTCATTAATCTTGGTCTAAGTGCAAGAATTAATCATCATTGATCATATGTTCTAACCACTAACCACTAATTCACTAACAATATCCTTGTTTAATTTTGTTTATATTCTCTTCTTACTCCTTATTTTTTACTTTTATGCTTCCATTTTATCATTTCATACCATATCTTTGTTTATGTTTATGTCATTTCTCTTTTGTCCACTTGGACCATACTTTGTTCAAAACACTAATAAAGGATAAAACATCTAAAAAATTTGGTGCTATTAACTTTGTGGTTATACTCTTGGACCATTCTTAGACTTTGGACTTCATGGACATTTTGGACTTAGGATTAGGACTTTCTTCCCTATGCTTGGAGTATTTTGAATCTTAGCCTTTATTTGGCTCGATCCTTGGCTTATGCTTTAAATCGGATGGAATTCTTTTTGCTTGCTTTGGAGTGTGCTACAAGTCGGTTAGATCTTTCTTACCTCTAGCTCTTATTTTGTTTTTTTAGGATAGTCACTTCATCTCCTCCCCTTCTTAAATTTTCAAAACTTTCTCCCTTTTTTCAAAACCTTCTTGGTTTCAAACTTCAAAACCGCTTTCGCAATAAAACCTTGACTTTCGTCAAGTGATTTTTAAACTTTGTTTTTCTTAATAAAAGTCAATCAATGTTAATCATGCTTTGACCAATTTCAAAAGACATAAAAAATACAAAAACTCATCAACTCTTTTTGTGCCTTTATGCACTTTTTCACTTTAAAACTTTTCAAAAAGTTTAGACATGATTCATTTCTATAGTTGAGATGTAAATCTCCTATTCCCCATATTATTAAGACTTTGACATTTTCCACGTTGATGTTGAGTGATAGTCTTGTTGATAATCCAAGCAAATCCTCCATCTTTATGTGATGCAAATGTTGTCTTAATACTCGTGGGTGGATAGTCGCAGTTTTCTCCTTGAAATGACGACTTGTCTTTACATCTAAAATCAATCAAAACCAACAAATTTTTGTCATTTGTACCACGAACTACGGGGTTTTGATTCCATATTGCACTTTATGGGTACGTAGGCATGAGACGATAAGTCTCTCCAAACACAAAAATCTAAAAAATATTCTCTTCTCATCTCCCCAATCTCTTTTCAAACAAACCATTTTCAAACCAAAAACCGTAAATATTTCAAAGGGCTCCTATAGAGTACTATAGACGTTTTGGGTGCTAACACCTTCCCATTGCGTAACCAACCCCCTTACCCCGATCTCTGTCTCGTGTTCTTATTTTAGAACTCTTTGGTTTTGTTCGCTCTTTTTCCTTTCCTTTATTTGGATAAAATAAAAGTGCGGTGGCGACTCTTGTTTTCTTTGAGTTAAGTTAGTCAATAACTTATACTCACGATTTTTTACCGCTACACTTCTGTATGATGACCTATAAGATGTTCTGACATCTTGTTTAGGACATGTTGAAGATGTTCTTTTAGTGGTCCCGCTGCATATTTTTCTGATGAAAGAACTTTGGTAGCCCTGGGAGAAGATTGCCTTATATTTAGTTTGATGTATGACTGTGACAAGTGTGTAGATGGTTGGAAGATGGTGTTTGCATCTGCTCTGTGTGGTCTGACAAGCTGTTGATCCTGCTTGATGCTGTTTTGTTTATGCTGCTCTGATTTCTGTCCTACGGACTACTGAAAGTTGTTGCTGTGTTGGTTGAGTGCCTGAGCTATTGCGTGTGTGCTATGGCTGCTGTGCTGTGCTGAAGGATGTTTTAGAGAAGATAGTGGGAGGTGATTTATTTTCACTACTCATGACTTGCAAAGGTTCTATCAGCAGAGGAAGTCATATGTAGGTTGAGTCAAGGGTGTCAGCCTTGATGTTTCAACATTAAAGATACTTATACTGAAGAATACTTTTGGTATTAGTGAAGTGTAAATATCTATCAGATGGTCTTCTCAACAAGTTGTGTGGATTTAAGATCAATTGTTATTTGTGGACTACACACGTATTTAATTGGTTATCCATAAAGTTCAAGATTGCTGAAGTTCAAAGAAGGACTTATTATAAGGATTTAAGATTCATTTCTATTTGAGATATTCTCAAATATTTAATGGATTATCCTTAGTTGATGATCAAGCTGTCTCATCAGTTGTTGCACAAGCATCAGGCCCCTGATCTGCTTTGTCTACTTCAAGGATCTGATGTTCAATTAGATATTGAGACATTCCATCAGCAGAGATTGTACAGAAGTCTGATATAGCTGATGATCTTGTTACCATACTCATGTGTGGTAGGATCTGTCTTTATTCTAGTAAGTTTCCTGGCAAGAAACTAAGACTAGAATGTAGTGCTGATGGAAGTGAAGATGAAGACATTTTTCTTGGATCAGTTTATTAGAGTGCAGCAGGTGTGTTCTAGTCACTACTAGAAGCATCTGATATTTATCTAGAAAGTTTCCTGGCAAGAAACTTGTCTAGAATATGGTGTTGGTGATAACATTGCTTGAATCAATTTATTTCTGATCTAAGTGCATAGGAACATGTGACCTTTCTCATCTTGGAGGACAAGGATAAGTGGCAGTTATCTCTGGCCTTCTGAAGAAGTCTCTACTTAAGGAAAGAGAGATTCTTTCTGTAAAGATCTCTTGTGACTAATCTTCTCTAAAGAATCAAGCTTTGGCATGTTTGGTTTCTCTAAAGAGGAGTTTTATGAAGCAAATGCACTTCAAAGGGATTTGTTGGGGGTACAAGAAAGCAGAATACAGGTTGTCTACTCAAACTTGCTATCAGTAATCAAGTCTATGTGAACATGGAAATCTTGATGAGGTTCTTCTAAATGGCATAATGAAGGACTGAATTCACCAGCAGGATGTCTTATCAGATGTTGTGACATCAAGCAAACTTCAGGACCTTAATTGATGTTGTGGCACATCATTGTAAGATAGGTTGATCTTCTCAGGTATGAATGGAATTAATACTATCTCATGCAGTTTGCGGGAGTTGTGTGAAGGAGTAGATATTACAGGTCCAAGTCTTGGTGTATCTAAGTTGCCTTGGAGCATGTAGGATATGAAGATCAAGTTTGCTTAGATGTTCTAGAGCTCTAAAAGAAGCTGAGTTAACCAAACAATGGCATTTGGTTGGTCTCTAATGTGATTCCAAGCAGAAAGCTTGGAATTAATTACTCTTGTGCAAAAGGGTAGTTGGTTGAAGATCAAAGAAGGTTCTGGTTCTATTCATATATTGGAGCTTGTGGTAGAAGTCCTAAGTTGCTTATGGAAGTTTACCTTCTTTTGGAGATGTATTTGATCAAGCTGGTGGAGTTGTGCTCTCTGAAGACCCTCAGATTGGATTACTGTTCAGATAGTAAATCCAAGTGGTTAATGTATGATGTCTGTGGTATAATGTCCTAACTAATGTCAGAACATCATTTTGTTTGCTGGACTTAAAGATCTGTTGTGGTACATGTGATTCACATCTTGACTAAGAAGTACTCTATCTTGTCATACGGGAGAATGATGAGGTAAAATGACTGTCTTGGAGTATGATGTGTGAATATTAACCAGTTAAACCAGAACTATTCTAACTTATCATATGGGAGAATGATGAGGAAATAATGTCTTGGATTATGGGGTGTCTATCTTGTTCTCTGACTCAGGCTTAGGTCAGAATACCTGTGGAGAAGTGGTTTCTTCTACTGCAGGAAGGAAGTGGAGCAGTTTGGTACCTTCTCACTGTATGAGCATGAGGTTGGTCTTGAGATATATTGTGGCGAGCTTGGAGCATCTTTTATAGAAGATAGGGGGAGAGCTTTTGTCTGATGGGTGTACTAGTTGCCTGTGGTTCAAGTATTGAGTGAATGAGTTCAGCAGGTGTGTTGAACAAGGAGTGCGCTCTTGATGACATGAAGATGAGTCTTATGTTTTCCATTCACGTGCTTTTGGAAAAAGAGCACTGGTTATCCTTGATATGGGGAGTTATACTTCTATCTAGGATCTGCTACTGCAATAGTACAATTCCTTTTATATTGGTTGTGGTTTTAAGCAGTTTATGATTGCTTTCCTCTTTGAGGATGGAATGTCAGACAAGATGTTGTGACATCATGTTACTGCTCCAGCTCATGGTGAACCTGACAATGTGTTTTTTTAGCTCAGTCATTGGATGTCAATGGATCAAATTAAGTTTTTGGGCCTCCCTCTCTCTCTCTCCAAGTGTTTTGTCTTGTAGTTGTATGCCTAAGTGAAGATGAAGATCAAGACATCATCAGCTCTGATTTTATGCATATGGAAGTCAAGGAAACATGGCACTTACTGAATTTGAGTAATCTCACAGATAGTTATGTCTATCTTGCAACTACTTCTGATATTTTTTCTAGTGTGGTTTGTGAATCAAGGTGTGTAAAGTTGCAGTGTGTGAATATGAAGATGATGAAGTGATTTTTCCTGTGTTTGGGTTCTCCCTTTTAGGGAGAGTGCTGATTATGCATGACAGGGGGAGCTATGTACCTGTCTGATGTGTAGCTGCATTGCTTATGGTGACTGTGTGCTGATGAGGAGCTATGTACAAAGTCTGTTGATTCTCAGGCAAGCTTGTGTTCTTGAACCACTAATGAGGTTGTAATGACATTGTGCTGTTTGGTGTACCCTTCTACTTTGAAAAGGTGACTATGGGTCTAGCTTTGTGAGACTGTTTGTTTGAACTAAGGACTATGCTTACCTCTTATGAATGACCTAGGAAACAACTTTGGTTATTGTCTGGGAGAATTTATTTTTCTCTGCAGAATATTTGTGTGTCTCAAATTGGGGATTTAAAATCAATTGTTGCTTGTGGCAAGTATTTAATTGATTATCCTTAATTGTTAATGTCAAAAGTGTCACTCCTGAAGGTGCAGCTTCAGACAAGGCAAGAACTCAAGATTCAAAAACAATGGTCATGAGTTAAAGTCATGTGGAATTGACACTATGGAGGTTGTTTCTTATCATTATGAATCATGGTGTAAAATAGTCAGTGTGCTAGTTCATATGCATAATTTGGACATAAAACTTAGTGCTGTGATTTATGTTGAGCAGAGAGGTTTAAATCCCGGTCCATGGATTGCTGCTGAAGTGGTGCAGTCTTTATGTTGATTAGAGATCAAGCAACTTGTGTATCTGATTCAGTTTGTGTTTATCTCCTGGGAGGTTGTGAGATGTCATTCAGTTTATATGGATGTACATTTACTCCAATTTTTGTCAATTTTTGACTAAACCAAGGGGAGATATAAAGTGTTGTTATGTTATCTGTTGCTACTGCTAAGGAAAGAGTAGTATTTTGTAGTTGCTTGCTGAATGCAACTATTAAGGGGGAGCATGATAGTTTGTTTGTGAGAAAACTACTGTTGTTGCCCTGATGTTTGTTTGGTTGTTTTAGCTAAAATTTTCCAAAGGGGGAGATTGTTGGTTCCATGACTCTATGATTGTCCATGGTTCTATGATTGGCTAAATTTTGGTAAAACATGATTCTGCACTGATGTTAAGCAGGATGCTATAACATCTCCATCTGCTGTGGTAACAAAACTGCTGTCATGTGTTTTAATCAGGATGTCATTACCAATGTCATGACATTGCTGTCTGGTACAGCAGGAGCTGATGACAGTACTGTTGTCATATGTTTTAATCAGGATGTCATTACCAATGTCATGACATCGCTGTCTGGTACAACAGGAGCTGCTATTTTATATCACTTGACAGAAGTGGTTTGGTTTGATGAGATCCTGTTGGATATATCTCATCAAGTGTGTGCAGGTCAAAGATATTCATAACATGAAAGTGCAGATTTAATTGGTGTTCATAAAAAGGATCTCTGGGACTTTTTAGGAAACTATAATATATTTGTTTCTATTGTTATAAAGAAGATTCTGCAAGAGTGTACTGCAGGGTGAGTTTGGTCAGCTAAGAACAATGTGTGTTGGATGTCATGCTGGATGTTATGACATCAAGCGTATGACATCAGGGCGCATGTTTAGGTTTACTGTTATATTGCAAGAGGAAGCTCAGGCTATACTTCAGGAAACCTGTTATGGCTCCTTAGTTATATCATGCGAGATTCTAGTCAGGGTTGGGCATAACATGAAGAAGTTGTGACCTAATTTGCAGCATCTGAATTATGGAAATTAGGCTAACTTGGTTAAACCTAATTTATGTTATTTTTGATCAGCCCAAGCCCAGTCTGCATTGCTATTTAAGGAGGCGCAGAAGCAAGGGAAATTAAGCACTCACAACAAGAAAAACTTGAGTGTAAAATTAAGGTTTATGGTTTTGAGAGTCTTTTGTGTGTGACCTTGTAAGTCACCCTTTGTATCTTTGGATGCATCGTGGTAGACATGTTTAGGCTGTTATTAGTACAGTGTTAATTGTTCACTCAAAGCTTTTAAGCAAGAGTGTATCTGTGAGTGAAGAGTTCTGTTCTTCACGTGTATTTGTGTGTCTTAGGAATACTTGTACACCAAGCAATTATCTGCTGTATGATTACTAAGACATAATTATGTGTTCATCCTTTGAAGGGATTACCGTCTTACGAATCGTCGTTATGATGGAAAACCTTTGAGGGTTAGTGCATGGGACTTTGTTTAAAGCCTTTGGGATACCCTCTTATAAACTAGTAGATTTCCCACCCCAGAATCTCCCTGTCATTCAGCTACCTCATGTTTCCTAAGACAATCCTAAGATTAAGAGGTATACGCAGAGACCGAGGAGGCCCGACAGAATCTTCGACCGGATCCCTATGACTTATACTCAGTTGTTGCAACTCTTGCTTCAACTTCAATTGGTTGAAATTTGGTCTCTGGCTCCATTTGCTGGTAAGCCACCACCAGGCTATGATGCAAGTGCCCATTGTGATTTCCATTCTGGGGCACCAGGGCATAATATGGAGAGATGCAAGGCTTTTAAGCACAAAGTTCAGGATTTGATTGATTCAAAAACATTTGAGTTCATGCCAAGCGGTATGAGTGTACCAGGTGGTCTTATTCCAGTTGCTGCGAAAGAAGTTGATATTTATATTCTCTCCCCTAAAGTGGCATCGGGTCAGAAGCGTGTCTTCAAATCTTTGGTTTCAGAATCTTCGTGCCCACAACTATTGCCTGTTCCTGGGCCAAGCGACCCCAAGAGTATGAAAGCTCTCCTTATCCAGCAAACAATTAACTTGAAGAACCTCTTCGAGTTTCAAAATGATGAGGCAATTCATATTAAACCATCGGGGTATAGAGATTTCAAGTCTCCTCGTGAGGAAGATTTCTATAAAGATCCCACAGGTTGGGGCGAAATTGGAAAAAATGGAACTGTTCCTCTCCATATCTTCAGAGCTTCTTAGAGCTGTTCAAGCAGGTTCGGTTAACCTCCAAGTCCAAGTCGTGTATACCATTCCCTAACCCTTCAATCATAAACCCTGTATCCAGATAGGACATTTCCCAATGTCAGCTGTACTTGGCCCTTCACAGAAAACCTAAAGGCCAATTATACTTGGCACATTCGGTTATCCCCAATGAAGCTGCCATGCCTCTATCCCCCAGGGTGATCATGTTAGATCAGGAGTATCTCACCGGTGATATTGTGAACTTATCCCCAGCAGGTTAAATTTGCGGTTATCCCCTAGCAAGTTGATATCAAGGTTATCCCTAGCAGGTCGAGATCGAAGTTCCCCAACAGTGGTGTACACCTATTCCCAGTAGGTTGAGATTGAAGTTCTCCCCAGCAGGTTGATTTGGGATTTTTCCCCAGCAGTGGAATAAGTTCAGGGTTGTCTCCCCACAGAGTCTAATTCTTTAACTGAATTCCCTAAGCGGAGGTTAATGTTGATGAATCTTATTTCCCTAAGTAGAGGTTGATGTTGTTGTGTTTTATTCTTATTTCCCCAAGCAGAGGTTGATGCTGATTCCCTGGATGAGTATTGCCCGATGAAGTCGTTTTCCGCAGCAGGATCCAGTGGTTATTGTTTTTTCTCAAGAGCGAGATTTTGGGATGATTTCCTGATGTTTGTTTTTCCCAATCCCCTTTAGAGCGGATTTTATCCCCAGCAGAAGGATTGTCTTCTTTTAATTCCCCTCAGAGTGGATTTTATTCCCCGCGGAGTGGGGTCGTCCCCAGAACAATGTTATTCTGGAAGGCCATTCAGGGCATTTGCCGCAGCAGAATCCAGTGGTTATTGGTATTCGTTGGAGCGAGTTCTTTGGGATGTTAATCTTACTTTTCATCCCTGTAGATCAGATCTTTACTCCTAGTCCCCAGTAAAGTCGCCGGAGTAGGTTTTCTTCCTTGTAGCGTGGGATTTCCCCATAGATTCGTATTCTCAACCCTCAGCAGAGAAAGTTTGGGATAACTTCCCAGTAATTCTTATTCATTATCCCTAGCAGATCAGACTTAATCTCTAGCAAAGTAGAATCCCCGACAGAGTGAAATAATTCCCAGCAGTTTGTTTTACTCCCCGGTAGAGTCGTATTCTGAAAGGCCATTCAGGGCGTTCCCTCTAGTCGAGTGGTTTGTTCCCAGAAGTGTTGTATTCTGGAAAGCCATTCAGGACATTTTCCTCAGCAGAGTTAATTTGATCCCCAGTTGAGCGAATTTGTTCTTAGCATAGCAGTTTTCCCCAGGGAATTTCCTTTCCAAAAGGCCACCCAGGGCTTATTTTCCCCAGCATAAGTCCAATCGTACTTGGCACACCCAGTCATCCCCAGCGGAGCTGGCTTCTTCTCTTCAGCATTTATTTTGCTGGAGTGGTTTCCTTTGCATTTGCATTGTGCATAGCATCCTCCCAAACACGCAGCATTTCCATTTCGTATGGAGCATTACGCTATTTTCAAACATGTGCATTCAAAGCATAAAGCCAGGTTGTTACCTCTTATTTCCAGTTGTATCTCCGACTAATATCGATATATTTCATGAGCCTGTGTGGTATCCAGACCCCAGATGATATCAATATATTTCATGAGCCTGTGTGGTATCCAGACCCCGGCAGATATTGATATATTTCATGAGCCTGTGTGGTATCCAGACCCCAGCAGATATCGGTATATTTCATGAGCCTGTGTGGTATCCAGACCCCGGCAGATATCAGTATATTTCTTGAGCCTGTGGGGTATCCAGACCCCGACTGATATCGATATATTTCCTTGAGCCTGTGTGGTATCCAGACCCCGGCTGATATCAATGTATTTCCTTGAGCCTGTGTGGTATCCAGACCCCGACTGATATCAATATATTTCCTTGAGCCTGTATGGTATCTAGACCCCGACTGATATCAATATATTTCCTTGAGCCTGTGTGGTATCAAGACCCTGGCTGATATCGATATATTTCCTTGAGCTTGTGGGGTATCCAGACCCAGGCTGATATCGATATATTTCCTTGAGCTTGTGTGGTATTAGACCTTGACTGATATCGATATATTTCCTTGAGCCTGTGTGGTATCCAGACCCCGGAAATGGTTACCGGTGTATTCTCTCGAGCTCGTGTGGTATCCAGACCTCGACAAGAGTTATTGGTGTATTCTCCTAAGCCTGTATGGTATCCAGACCCCGACAATGGTTACTAGGGTATTCTCTTGAGCTCGCGTGGTATCCAGACCCCGACAAGAGTTATTGGTGTATTCTTCTGAGCCTGTGTGGTATCTAGACCCCGACAACAGTTACCATTGTATTCTCTCGAGCTCGTGTGGTATCCAGACCCCAACAAGAATTATTGGTGTATTCTCTTGAGCCTGTGTGGTATCTAGACCCCGGCAAATATCAGTATATTCTCTCGAGCTCGTGTGGTATCCAGACCCCGACAAGAGTTAATGATTTATTTTCATGAGCCTGTATGGTATCCAGACCCCGGCAGATAACGGTGTATTTCATGAGCTTGTATGGTATCCAGACCCCAGCAAGAATCTTTGACAGATGTGTTCATCTATTCATTTCTCCCCAACAAATTCTACTTATTCAAGTTCATTCTTCTCTAGCGGTTTTCTTCTTTCAGATTGTGAATCGACGGTTTCTCTTCTCAACTTCTTGTTGACCCGGCCTTCGGGTTCGATGCCTGTTTTAATTAACGGATGCCTGCTTGGATTAGCAGATGTTTTCAACTTCGTGTTGAGCCGGCCTTCGACTTCGATGCATGTTTTAATTAACGGATTCCTGCTTGGATTAGCAGATGTTCTCAACTTTATGTTGAGCCAGCCTTCAGGTTCGATGCTTGTTTTAATTAACGAATGCCTGCTTGGATTAGCAGATGTTCTCAACTTCGTGTTGAGCCGACCTTCGGGTTTGTGCCCTGGTTTGTATAACAGATGCATGCGTGTTAGCATATGTTGTTACTGACTGAGTGTCGAGCCGATTTAATATCGTTGCCTACATGTCATCAAATGTTTCTTCCGACTGCGTATCGTTTCTTTTTAATTGCTGATGAGTTAGCTCATTTCCTTACAATTATCATATACAGTTTCTCCAGTGATCTTCTTCCACTTGGGTGGACAATTCTACAGTTTGTTATCTTGCGGTTAGCAAATTTCTGGGATCTTTTGTATTCAATCACCTTCTACATTGAATGTTTGAAAGCGTTTGTTTTCCATACCTTCAGGTCCAAGTCGATTGAATAGGGGCAGCTGTTGCACCCTAAAATTTACCCTCGAATTTTCTAACTTTGACTGGCTTTTGCTTCGCATTCATATGCATATCATTTAGATCGATCATTTCTCGCATACTGCCCATGTTATCAGCCGGATTGAATTTATCAGGATTTCAGCCGCTTTGTTTGCATTTTAGACGATTTAAATCAGTTCAATTGATAAGTTCCACGTCGAAATCGAGTGAAAGTTGCTCTCTTCCTGATGATTCAGTCCGTGCTGATAATTCTAATTGCGTTTCGGTGCTCGCCCTTTTTCTGTTTTTATTTTGCTGCATTTTTGTGATTTTATTCCTATTTTTGCTTTTATTTCTTTTAGTTTTAGAATAGTTTTTCTAGAATATAGAATTAAAATTTTTATTTAGAAAATCGATTTTTTATTTTTTTAGATTTAAAATAGTTTTTAGAAGTAGAATTTGTTTTACTAGAAATTAGATTTTTAGAATTTTAATTAGACATAGAAATATAATTTTAATTTAGATTTTATAAGAATTAGAAATAATTTAGATTTTAAATTTTAACATTAGATTAGAGTTTTATTTAGAAATTAGATTTTTGTTTGATTAGAAAATAGTTATAGATTTTTAAATAGGAATTAGAAAATAGTTCTAAAATAGAATTTAGTTCATAAAATTTTAATGTTATTTAGAATTAGTTTAGAACTTTAATTAGATTTTTAAAATAGATTTTAATTAATAGGATTAAAATTAGAGTTTTAGATTTTTTTTTAACTTAGTTAATTAGGTTTAGAGTTAATTAGTTTTAGAATTAATTAGGATTAATTTTTCTTAATTATTATTAGTTAAAATAGTTAGTTTTATTAATTCATTATCAACAAGTTAATTTAGAAATCAAAACTCAGCAAAAAGATGCAATGCCACGTGTTGAACAGTGGGTATATAACCCACTGTTCATCTTCTCCCACCCAGGGACATTTCCGAAACCCTAGAAACGCAGCCTCCAGCCACTGCTCATCGCCATCATCATCAATAAAACCCAGTCGATTTCGTTTTCCCTCAACCAAACATCAACCCCACCGCCGCAAATTTCTTCCGCTCGTCATCTCCTACCACCTTCAACACAAACCCAACTACAAAATCTTCTGCAATTCTCACACCCACATCTTCATCCTCCATTAAACTTCACCAAAATCACCAAAAACTCCATCAACAACCACTCAAACCCACCTTCATCTACACGAACCCTCATATCTTCTTCCAACACAGAAATCCCACCCTATTCATCATCAAACATCCAAATAAAACCAGAAAAACCATTAAACCCTCATCTCCACCCAAAAATCACCATCAAAACAACCAATCTTCAACACCCATTTTTGTTCTCCTAACAACCAACAACAACTCAGACCCACCACAAACTCACTCAACCAAAAACCACACCTCAAACTCATCATCAAAACTCCCTTTTAAAACCAGAAATCTAAAATAAAAGAAGGAGAAAAGTTGTAGACGAAGAGGGAACGAGGAGGAAGACCGTGCGGAGGTCGGTTGAGAAACCAAGGGTGAGGACTTCTTGTCGGCGCCGTGTTGTTCCGCGAAAATGACGATGATGTTTTGCCCAGAATCTCAGTTTGCCATTTAAGGAAATATGTTAGAGAGATACTATGCCTTCCTAATTTTAGTCTTTTTAATTTAATTAATTAATTTACTTATTTATTTTTATTATTTAGGTTGTGGCTGACTTGGGCTTTGTAAGCCCATAAAACCTCATTTTGGATCAACCCAATTCCATGTTAACACACCCCTGTTCTTATACTTTAGATTTTTCATTATTTTGTTTTAATTAAATTTTAGAGTTCTCATGTTTTTTTTCTCTAATTAGTTTGTAACGAATGTTAATATATTGTAAAATTAGTTTTTTTAGATTGTCAATATATTTTTCTAACTAAGTTCTTTAAAGTTTTTTTGTATACATTTTTCTAATCAGGGGATCAAGAGTTGTTGTGCCTTTCAAGAGGAGAGTCTTATTAGCTTCAAGCTCAAGGAGAGACATTTGTGCAAGCCATCAAGCGTTTATCATCACCATGGAAGTTTCAAAGCTCCTCGAGGGGAGAGGTTTATGTATTGGCATCACCTTCTATCTTGAGGATCATCAAAGGGTTTTCAAGGATTCATGAGGTCTTTTTCTTGGTTGAGGCATGGTGAAAAAGCTCATTTAGTACCTTAGGGGTCATTGGGGAGATTGTGTAGTCATTCGATTCATCTATAAAGAGGCACAGTCAAAAGATATGGAACTAGGGTTTCATCTGGTCAACCCAAGGTCAACTGTGGACTTGAGAAGGTTCAAGACTTGATTCTAAGTCACTTGAGTCATGGGGATTCATCTCAAAGCAATTGGAATGTCATTTTAAGATCAAATTAAGAGGAATCAAGGGTTCAAGAAGTTACTAAATTAGAGTTTCAGAGGTTTTCAGTGTAAAATCCCCTACTTTGGTGCCTAACTTCAAGGACAATTTAACCTATTATACAAGCTCAATATCTTTTTCATGAAAACACGAGACTTGTAGGACATGTTTTTAGCTTTCTTTTGAGTACTAGAACTCATCCATTGAGTTTGTACATCTCAAGTTATGGACCTCATAAGAAAAGGGGATTTTTGGAAAGTTCATTATAGGTCATTCTTTTCAATGGTCATTTTCATGAACTTTAAGGCCTCAAATCCAATTTTTTCCAAAATGAAACTTGCGTATAATGGCCTTAACATCACAATGAACTCAAAATCCATGATGTTTGATGGATTGTGTGATCCTTTTAGCCATTTTTGAAGTGGGAAATTCATTTTTGGGCATGGTAAGTGTTTCTTCCATTACAAGCAATAAAATGCTTTTGACCTTGAACTTTTGGTGTCATTCCAATACCATTACATGACCATTATGCTAATTACTTCATTTGGACCAACATTGATTCATGTCCCATACCATAAAATTCATGACACAAAACTTGGTACAATCTCATTCTAAATGACCAAAACCATATCAATTCATTTCTACACAACCAAATGACCATTTGCTGACCCAAGAGGAGTGAACTTCATGTTGTACCCATGTATGCTCCATGGATTGCGTTTTTTTGGCAAAACTTGAAATCATCTGAAACAACCAACATGGGCCTGCATGGAGTGGATTAAGTTCTCATATATATGCTTTGAATGAAACCCTAATGCTCAGAAGAGAGCTTGCTGCACAGAGGAGAGGTTTTTCATCAAAAAATCATTAAACTTTTCCTTCTTCGAATTGGTTATCTCCTTGGATATTTCTTCAAACTTTTGCTCAAGTCATCATCCAAGAGGATCAAGGAGGGGTTTAGCACCTTCAAAGCAGAGCTTTCAGCAAGTTTCAAGGGCCAACGGAGCAGCTCTGTTTGGTAAGATCTCACAACTTGAAACTCTCATTTTAGGCACTCTCTTAGGATCATTATTGGTGCATCTGATGTCCTATCTAGTATATGCAATGTTTGGTTTATTTTGGTAGCTGTTCATGTAAATTTCAGTTTGTGCACTTGAGTTTCGTGGCATGATTTCACACAGTTACGAGGACCTTTTTCAAAAACTAAGTTCATTTTCGTATTCTACATGAAAAATGTCTGAACTCCGGTGGCCCTCCTAGAGAAGACGACCGGAGCTAGGGCTCTGGCGTCTGGGTCAAGGCTGAGTTGGCTGATGATTTGGCACTTTAACTTTGCCAAGTGTATGTTGAATCCTACGTGTTTTGATAAAACTCACCGTTTCACTTAAAGTCTGGCTAATTTTTGGTTTTGGGCCTAACTTACTTGCTAATTGCGCCCGCACTTGCTTGGCCCATGTGCGCATTACATTGTTTTTAGTTCAATTGATTCTTACTGGTTGCACCCCCTTACTTGCTTCTTCATTTTTTGTTTTATTTAAATTTCTGTTTTCATTTTAATGATTTAAAAATACTTTCAACCATCAAAAAATTTCACAAAAAATATTTTCTTGCATTTGAAGGTGTTATTTAATTTTTTGAAATTTTTTTTTCTGATTTTATTTTACTTTGCTATTTTATTTCAATTTTGCAATTGGATCACTTTTATGGTGTATACCTTGTGTGGTCTTGATCCTTTGGACTTCAAATCCTTATCCCCTATGATCATGGCTTCTCCCTCACTTAGGTGAGGGATTGATGCACCCTTGAGGGTGATTTTGAATAGCCATGGATCATTTTTTCATTTCACTTTGAGTTGACTTTTGATGTCCCTCGATTTATGCTCGATAAGGTGGAACACCCTTAATAATGGAGTTATTTGGCGATGCCTTGAGTTGAGTTTGACCTTGAGACTTTGGTTTCTGTTTGCCATTTGACTTGGCTACCTTGTGCTTTTGATTTGGAATTTATTGAACAATTCTACTATTTTTGATGAAGCTTGCAAGTCAAGTCATCCTAGAAGAGGTTTATACAAACTAGTTTGACCTAGCTCCTTTGGGAAATGACTTTTATGTATCCCATATGCACCCTATGAGTCTTGATGTTTGTTTATGACATGATTAAGGTTCTGGTCCTTTATTTTTTAGGTCATACACTTGTGTAACTTGTTTCACAAGTTTCTTGGATGTTAGGCCTTTCCACTTGTCTTTAAGTGTTAAACATGAGATAAAACTTTGGTTCTTCCATTTGCCTTGACTTGGTTCTTTCTTGTGCTTTACTTCTAACCTTTATTTGAGCTTTATTCTCATTGATATAATTCTGCCCCATGTGCTTTGATCATCATTCAAGGTGATTTGGTATTCATGTTTATGCTTTGAGTTTGCCTTGAATGGTGCATCTCTTTTAGCACTTGTTTGCTCCTTTCTTTTACATGATCAATTTGAATTGTTTGGTTGAGATGATTTATATGTGCTTGCTGCCCAAGCTTCTTTCTCCCATATTCTCTTTGATCATGGCCTTTTGGTTTTGCTTTTTGTTTAGCTTTGCTTAAGTGATTGATGTTTGAATGGTTGTAGGAGTTGTAACTTCTCCGATTTCATCTCACTCTTCTTGACTTGTTTAAGTCAATTTGTTTTGATCATTTGTCTTTGTTGCAACATTTGATTCTCATATCTCATCTTTGCATCTTTGCATACCATGTTTGTATTGCTTTTGACTTGTTTAAGTCAACTTCTTCTCATTCTTCATTTCATCTGTGATTGAATTATCTGTTGTTTACTTGGTCCTTTGCCATGATCCTTTAGGATTCCTAGTCCCTCTATTTAATATGGGAGTAGGAGAGACATTAGGTGTTCAATCCTTTGCATGATAACATTAGGATAGATTTTTCCCCTCTTAATCCCAATCTTAGGATCATTTTGCATGATAACATTAGGGTTGATTTAGTTTCCCGTTAGAGTTTGTGTCTTCTCTTCTCATCCTCTTAACATCCTAAGACACTTAATAAAGGATAATAAATTTTGTACGCTACGAGCCTTAAGTACTTGAGGAATGATAGTTGGGGGGCCTCCTCTCAATCTGTCTAGAGTGTTTAGCGTATGCCCTTTGGGCAATATGCGACGCATTCGCTCTCGAGTCATAGTCTTTAGTGCAACATGAATTACAAACTTAACTCAATTCACTTCTTCAATAAAAACACAAAACAAAATATCAAACCTTTTTATCCCTCGGGATTTTTTGCAAAATCATTTTCAGAAAGAGTGTGTTAAGTCTTAGTTCTACTACAAACAGGTAACGCCTAAGTCTCCAATTATCGAGTAGCAATACACCTAAGTTCTAGAACGAAGGTTTAACCATACTCAGTTAAAACACTTGAACCAATCTGTAGTCGCGTTAGCCTGAACTACATTTGCTCTTATTTCTCAAACCAGATGAGGATACGTAGGCACAAGACGGTGATGTCTTGGCGAGCAACCTTCCCACCTTCACTCGTAGTTTTCCGAACTATGTTGACTCTGACTTTCCCATTGCACGAGGGAATATGTAGGCATAAAGCGGAGATGCTCTATCGAGTCTCTTTTCTTTTCTTTTGTCCCTGTGAGCCAGCCTTTGATAGATTAACACTCTTTTAGATAGATAACAAGTGTGGATCCCGTTGAGTATAACGGACGTGAGGGGTGCTCATACCTCTCCCTTGCGTAACCGACTCCCGAACCCGAGATTTGATTGCAATGACCTTGTCTTTCCCTTTTATTAGGTTTTCTCTAATCGCTTCCTTTCCCTCGCTTTGGGATAAATAACGAACGGTGGCGACTCTTTTGTCTTTGCCGGCCCCTTTTTGCAGCGATGCGACAGTTAGAGACTCTGCTGGGGACTCTTCCCATCCCTTATGCGAGTCAATCCTAGCGCTTGTGTGTTATTATCTTTGGGTGTGTACATATGTGTATATGTGTTGTTTTGTATTTTATTGCATTGGCATTTTACTTTCAGCATTTATATCATTATCATATTGTTGTGCTGTTGGGTGGGACTGCTCCATTGAGTGATAAGCCAAAACCCAGGCTTGAGGATATCCATAACATTAGAGCGAAAAGTAGTGATGGTCCTGTATGTTTCAGCATGCATTAGTCCTCACGAAATTCACATTCAGACGAGGTTTTCTTTGAAGACATCCTATCCTATACATTAGTCGGGAGGGGGTGTTGGATTTGAAAGCTGTCGGCTCTGGAGATCGATCATTTGGGAGTCAGCTAAGTGAGGCTGCTTTGTTAGACTATGATGCCAAACCAGAAATGGTGAATGTATCATCATTTCTCAAAATTCTGTGACGCTGACGACCGCATAGGATGCCAAAACTTATCAGAGATAGGTCCATACCTGTGAGTGGGAGGGTTATGCAGGAAACCTTGACCTTCAACCTACCCGGTTTTCTCGTCAGTGTGAACTTTTGATCCTTGATACAGTGGGTTCCATATATGAGTGTTGTGTTATTTTATCGCCGAAGCGAAGCTCTGGTTCAACTTAGTCAGCAGCACAACAATCTTGATCCCTTGTTGGATTTACATATTCATTTGCATTTTAACATTTTGCATGTATTTGCGTTTCAGGTGTGTATTTTCTCCTTGATTCTAGTAACCTAATCCACTGTCTTTATAGAGCTTGATTTGAAGAAGAGTATGCTATACAAGTTCCTGACACCAGAGATAAGACCTCTGCTTAAGCTAATTTCTGTAGCTGATCGTAGTGTGATGGAAGATTACAGAAAGGAGTATGGGAGGGTTTTGAGTTTTGTCTGTAAGGCCTCCAAGTTTGAGTTAGATGGCATTTACGCACGGTTGCAATTTTAGGATCCTCAGTTGCGTTGCTTCATGTTCCTAGGATATGTTTTATTGCCAACTTTAGAAGAGTTTTCTCAACTAATAGGAATTCCTGTGTTGGAAGAAGTGCCTTTTGTACACTCTGAGAAGGAGCCTGAGTTATCCAAGTTGGCTGGTGCTCTTCATCTCGTTGTTTCTGAGTTGGACGGTAATTTGGTATTGAGAATTGGAACTCCTAGCTTTCCAGTTCCATTCTTGATGGGTAAAGCTCAACATTTCGCTAAGGAGGGATGTTGGTTGGTTTTTAACGCTATCTTGGCTTTGTGCATCTATAGGATAGTCCAGTTCCCCAACTGTCGCTACTGCGAAAATCAGGGCCGGCAATGACAGAAGAGTCGCCACCGTGCGTTATTTATCCCAAGGGAGGGAAAGGAAACGCTCAGAGAAAACCTAATGAAAAGAAGGATAAGATTGGTCATCGCAACCAAATCTCGGGTTTGGGAGTCGGTTACGCAAGGGGAATGTGTTAACACCCCTCACGTCCGTCGTACTCGACGGGATCCATGCTTGTTGTCTATCAAAAAGGGTGATTTAAACTATCTAACAACAAGCTTGAGGAGAAAAGAAAAATAAGTGACTCGGCAAAGCAACGACGCTTTGTGCCTACGTATCTCATCTGAAGTGAGAAGTCAGAGTCAACGTAGTTCGGCTAACTACGGGTGAAAGGGGGGAAGGTTGCTCGCCAAGACATCGTGTCTTATGCCTATGTACTTTCATCTGGTATGAAAGAGCAGAGCAAACGTAGTTCGGGCTAAAAGGGAACACAGGTTTGTTCGATTGTTTTTTAGGCCCGAGTAGGGTTAACAAGTAGTTCTAGCAGTTGGTGTATGCAGCTCGACCATCGGAGACTTAGGCGTTACCGTTTGCGGTAGAACTAAAAGTTAACGACACTCTATTTATCTGAAAAGATTTTCCTGATTAAGATCCCGAAGGATGAAAAAAAGTTTGAACTGTTTTTGTGGTTTTTAGAGAAGAAGTGTTTTGAATTGGAGTGTTTATGTTGTACTAAAGTCTAAAACCTAGGATCGAATGCATCGCATATCGCCCTAAGGACGTATACTAAACACTCTAGGAAATTGAGAGGTGGCCCCTCAATCACCATTTCCCAAGTATAAGGCTCATGGAACAACATCCATTATCTTTATTAAGTGTGTTAAGATGGTATGAAGATGAGAAGAGAAGGGACAAACTAAAGGGGGACTAACACATACCTAAAGTTGTCATGCAATGGTGATCCTAAGATGAGATAAGGAAAAGCTACCTAATGTTGTCATACATTGTTAAAATCCTAATGTCTATCATAACCTCCCTTTAACAAGAGAGATTAGAGGTCCTAAGGGAAAGAAACAACAGAGGAACAAGAAACAACATAAACATGCAAGAATGCAAACATGGAATGCAAATGAGGGAGGAAATTGTGTGGGGTAAAGACCACCGCAAGCTCATCTCAATCTCAAGCAATCATATGATAAATGCAAGAGATGAAAAGAAAAGAAATGCACCAAAAGAAACACACAAGGGCACCAAAATGGGATGAAATGGCCTAAACCAATCAAACATCAACCACAATGCCACAAAGCAAACAACATGAAAAGAGAAAAGAAATGAACCCTAAATTAAAGAGGGGTTAGAACAAGAGAAGAAAACAGCAAGACATTCCCCAAATATCATTCAACCAAAATATCATCATGATTTTTGCAAAAGATGCAACAAAAGTGTCCTCATGTTTAGAGACAAAATTAGGATGGATCAGTTTTCTCGTGAGGGACATATCTTGCTGTTCTTGGAGGTTTAGGCTTGTTTAGATGGCTAGAACTACTCAGGGAAGCGTGTAGATGGTGTTAGGCTCTTTAATTTTGAGAATGGTGATGATTGAATTTGGAGCATATTCTGAGCTTGGAATCGTGTTTTGAGTTGTGGTGAGATTCAAGGAGAATGGAGGTTACCATTGGATTCAGTGAGAAAAAACGAGTTGATTAGGGTGCTTAGGTTTGAGTTTTGATGAGTTTTTATGGAGTTAACATTTGGGGACGACGGTGGCGCCACCTCCGGCCAGCATCTGGTTCACTTTCCCTCCCAATTTGAAATGGAGAAGATGATGAAACCACCATTAGATCTAGGAAGACCTTTGACTCAGATCACCCACCAACGGCCATGATTTGATTTTCATTTGTGAATAAATCTGAAAGCATAGCCATACGCACCGTTTCACTTATGTTTGGCTTTGGGCTTATGACAAACATTGCTAATCGCACCCCTGTTTGAGGCCCACCAGCGAAATGCACGCAATCTTGTTGCTATTTACCACAAAGATTTTCCTTTTTCATTGTGTTTACCATTCTATTTTCTGTTTGGTTTGGGCCTAATATGCGCTTGCTAGTGACACGCCCTCCTGAACCCAATTGAGGAAATATACCTGACCTGATTGCTATTTGACACGCATTTTTGTCAATTTTCTTTTATTTTCTTTTATTTTTATAGTTTTATTTAGGTTAGTTTATAATTCATAATAAATTGAAAAATGATTCATTTTGAGTGAGACTTTTTTCCATGGTTTCCTTAGGATCTCTAGAATTTTATAGGATTAAAAAATATCAATTTGATGCATTTTATATTTTCTGGCATATTTTTATAGTTTTATTGCTTTTATTTTACATTTGGTTGATACTTCATTTTTCTGAATTTAGTATGAGAGCTTAGTGAGGAATTTTGAGTTGATTCTTGTTGGATTAGTTAGATTAGGGAAGCATGTACCCTTAGGAATTTTGTCATAATTTTGTGATTAAAATTTAGGTTAGTTTGAGAGGTGAATGGGAGATGTGTTAGAATTAGGGTTTTAAAACAACTAGTTGTAGTTTAGAACATAGTTTGGGGACTTAGGGTTTGATTTAGGTTCTGGGATTTATATTGGGTATTGGGTATAGGGTTAGGTTCCCTTAGAAATTTACTTAGGATTTTATGATGAGTTTTAGCATTTTATTTGATTTTTACAATTGGTGTGATGTTTGTGGATTTCTCCCTTGGATATTTGGTTTGTTTATTTTGTGTGGGGCTATTTTGGGTGTGCTTTTGGCTTGGGCTTTGCTTGGATGACTTTAAGATCAAATGAAGTTGCTTTGGATGGCTTGAAGAAGCTTAGAGTTGAAGATTTCTCATCTGTTGGAGTGCTTGTCAGGAGCTTAGGGATTAGGGCATATAAGAAGAGCAGTAGATTAGTCTTATTTCTTCTTTCAAACATAGAGAGCTTCTTGTGCCTCTATCCTATCCTATGATTCTAAGTACTCTTAAGGAATCCCATTTATCCCTTGGAGGGATGATTGGCATGCCTTAAAGAGTAGAAATTTTGAGGATACCTTTCTTTGCAGATGATGGTTTCTAGTGATTTCCTTTGGTTTTCACTGGTTCCCATTCATTATAACTTGATATTGATAACTAACCTTTCTTGGTGGAGCTTGCTAGAGCTTGGATATGAAGATATGAGATGTTGAAGTTGCCTTTCATGAGGTTTGCTTGAGGATGGAGTTGTTACTGTCAACTTTGCTATCAGGAGCTTGCTGGAGGATTGAAGCTAGGGTTTACTGTTGCTTTTGAGCTAGGGTTTTCTGTAGCTGTGGAACTTGACTGTTTAGGTTTTAAGGAGCCTTATTTGAAGTGTGCTTTCTCTTCCCTGGAAGTTGGAGATTGAAGCTTATTGAAGTTTGAAGATGAAAGCTGTTGCTGTCAGAGCTGCTGCTTGGGCTGTCAACTGTAGGAGTTTGGTGCTGCTGTTGGGGCTGCCTCCTCTGCTGTGGTTTTTGTTTCTCTGTATTGTTTGTTGGCTTGTATAGCTTGCCCCTAGGTTTGAAGTGAATGTTGATTCACTTTGCCTGTTGTTTTCCCAGGTTCGAGGTTGAGTGGGACTCCCTTGCCTCGCTTGTATTGTTGCATTGCATGCATTTTACTGTATTTGCTTGCTTTCTTTTCTGTTTATCCCCTAGGATCTCTGATTTCCTCTGTGCAGGAAGGAATTATGACAGACATTAGGATTCTTATCCATGCATGACAACATTAGGTTAGTTTTTATTCCCTTTTCAACCCTAGGTTTTTTAGAGCTTCTTTCTCTTCTTATCTCAAAACAACTCAAAAATACAGTAATAAGGTTAATCGATGTCGTAGGTTATGAGCCTTAAGCTATTTGAGAAAGGGTTGCTGGAGAGCTTCTTTCCAGTAGTGTGGCTGCTTAGTGTGGCACCCTTTGGGTGACACGCGATGTAGTCACTCTCAAATCATAGTCTCTAGTGCGTCAGAGATTGCAAACAAATAAAAAAAACATTTCTTTCGTAAAAGATTCAAAACAAACATCAAAGTGTCATTTTTGTCCGCTTGGACTCTTAATCAAGAAAAACCCTTTTTGAAGGTAATAAAAACCAGTCAGACAAGCTTGTGTCTTCCGTAGCCCGAACTACGTTTGCTCTGATCTTTCATGCTGTATGAAAGTACGTAGGCATAGGATGCCGTATCCTAGCGAGCAACCTTCCCACCTTTCCCGCAGTTAGGCGAACTACGTTGACTCTGATTTCTCGTTCCAGACGGGAGTATGTAGGCATAAAGTGCGATACTTTGCCGAGTCATTTTCTTTTCTTTTTAACCCAGACCTTTAGAGTAGATAGGATAACAATCCGTACTAGAAAACAAGCGTGGATCCCGTCGAGTACGGCGGACGTGAGGGGTGCTAATACCTTCCCCTTGCGTAATCGACTCCCGAATCCAGGAATTTGGTTGCGACGACCATTCCTTTCCCGTTTTGCGTTAGGTTTACTCTGAGCGTTTCCTTTCCCTCTGTTGGGATAAATAACGCACGGTGGCGACTCTTCTGTCATAGCCGGCGCCGATTTTCGCAGTAGCGACAGCTGGCGACTCTGCTGGGGACTCCAACGGTTCCCTACGCGAGTCAATACTAGCGCTTGTTTTCCCGTCGTGGGTTTTGTATGGATTTACTTTTCCGTATTTACTTTCATCATTATGTTATTGTTGTTATGCTGGGCAGGGGGTTCAGATTGAGAGATGAGTCGGACCTGGGCTTGAGTGCACCTAGAATTAGTTATGGAAAGTAGTGGGCGCGTGCATGCTTTGCATGTACTAGTGTCCCGCAAAATCCATGCTCGGACGAGGTTCTTCTGGTTGACTTCTTTTTCAACCCTTTGGGTTGAAGGGGTTGTTGGTTAGTTGGATTGTCGACTCCGGGGACCGATCAATTGGAAATTGGCTAAGTGAGGCCTCTTCAGGACATGATGATGCCACACCTTCTGGGTATCATATCATCAGTATTGAAAGTCTGTGACGCTGACGACCGCATAGGAGGCCGTACCTTGTGTCAGTTGATAGGACACCTACCTGTGAGAGGGATTGGGGCATGCAGGAAACTTGACCTTCAGATTACCCGGTTTTCTTGATATTGGATCAGTATGTGTGGTTACTTGGGGTTCTTCATCAGGACAGTGTTATGGGTCTGTTGAGACCAGGTTGGAGCGTTGTTATAGGTCTGTTGAGACCAGGTTGGAGCATTGTTATGGGTCTGTTGAGACTAGGTTTGAGCAGTACTACGGGTCTGTTGAGACAGATATTATGGATGGATCTCTTCAGCAATATATCGCTTGATCCCTATTGCATGTTTGCATATTGCATTGTTGAATTCTCATTTTGCATATCATTAACGTGTGTCTGTGCTGCAGGTGCATTTTCATACCTCTGATTCTAGTTGCCCGGATTTCTGTCTGTCTGCTATTATGGATACTTTGAAGAAGACTGTGGCATACAAGTTGCCTACTCCAGATGTTTCTTCTTTGCTTGGTTTGATATCTCTAGCTGATGATGATGTGAAGAGAAGCTTCAGGAAGAGTTATGGGAAATTACTTAGGTTGGTTTATAAACCATCCATGTATGAGCGAAACGGATTGTGCACGCTGATGCAGTTCTATGATCCCCCGCTGAGGTGTTTTACTTTCTCTGACTTCATTCTGGCTCCGACTATGGAGGAATATGCTGAGATCTTAGAGTTGACCATTCAGAACAGGGTACCCTTCATTCATATGGGTGTTGAGCCCAAGCTGGAGGATCTGGCTGCTGCTTTGCACTTAGACTCCTCAGAATTGCTGTTAACCGCGTGGAATTGAGTGTCTGGTTTTTCTCTCAAGTTCTTAGTTGGGAAAGCACAAGAGTACGCCAAGAGTGGCTGTTGGGTTGTGTTTAATGCCATCCTTGCTTTGTGTATCTATGGCATTGTACTGTTCCCGAACATGCCTGACTTTGTTGATTTGGATGCATTCTATATATTTGCTTCAGGCAATCCGGTGCCTACTCTGATTGGAGATTTCTATCACTCACTGCATTATAAGAACGAGAACAGGAGGGGCAAGAACGTCTCTTGTTGTGTGCCTTTGCTGTATATGTGGTTTGAGAGTCATCGGCCCAAGAAGGGTATCTTCGCTGAGTCTACAGATACGGTGGGTTGGTCTGAGCATCTGATGGGACTTTCTGCAGAAGATGTTGTCTGGTTTGATAAAGATTTACTGGGATCTGAGATTATCTACAGCTGCGCCGGATATTCTAACGTTCCTCTGATTGGGAGGAAAGGGTGCATTAACTACAATCCATCATTATTGATCAGGCAATTCGGTTATGCTTTGAGAAGCCCGCCAAAAGAGGAGGAAGTATAGGAATCTCTGTACTTCACAGGTGATTTGAAGGGAGAGTTATTGTCCAAGCTTCAGCATGCTTGGAATAATATCAACAAAAGGGGTAAGCCATTGTTGGGTAAGAATGATTGTCAAGCCTATCCTCCGTACAAAGTCTGGATCCAAGATAGGGCAAAGCAGGCGCTGATGCTGTTTCCTGCAGTATTACCTCCTGCTCCCCTCGTGGTTGAGGAGCCAACTATTGTGTCTATTGAGAGATACGAGCAGGTTGTGAAGGAGAAAAAAGAGCTGATGAAAGCCAACGAGAAGTTGGAAGAAGAGCTAGTGCAACTCAGGAGCGAAAGAAATGAAGCAGTATATTCCTTCGAGCAGCAAACGAAGCTGGTGAACCGGTTAGGTGCAGAACTGACTGAACAACGAAAGAAGCGTGAACACTTGGGGATAGATTTCAAGAGCTCCCATGATATGCTGGAGTCTAAGAAGAAAGCACTTGATATAGCCTACCGATAAATTTCTGCATTCAACAAAACCTGGAATGCCACGCTGACCGGCAATAAGGAAAAAGAAGACATACTGAAGCTGCAGATCTCTGAGCTAGAAGGTCAGTTGAAAGCTAGCCAGAAGAAGTTTGAAGAAGAGGTTATGCGGAGATATGGTGTTCAGAATGCCTTGAACAAAGTTATCAAGCGCAAGAAAGAGTTTGCGTCCCAGAAGCGGAAGCTAGAAGATTGCTTTGGAGAAGGTGTTTGGGAGGAATCCATTGGTGATCTCCAGCGTGTTATCAGGCAAAGAGACTCGCTCGTCGAAGGGTTGCTTTCTCAGCCAAACCATCCCAAGACTAAGAGATTGTTAGAGGAGTACCAGGCATATGGTCGCACTTGATTATCTTATGTATTGATGTGTATGCTTTATTTGCATTGTGCTGGCCATCACCAGGATTGTTGGTTGAGGTCATGCCTTCCTATTGTACACTCAGTGATATTGTATTCCTGACTCGATGGGCTTTTCAGCAATATATGAGATGTTTTCCATGATTGGATTTCGAGCTTATTACTATCACTGTCACGACACTGGCACTTTGGCACTAGAATCGGGGGTTGATCTCCCTAACGCACAGACACATATTGCATCTGCATATTCATTTTTGCATCGCTAGTTATTTGTTGAATTTGTATCTCATTTCCTGCATATCACAGGTTTTTCAGGATTGACGAACAAAGAGTCCACCGCTACTCAACCCGAAACAACTGCAAGAAAGTAATGGATCAAGTTCAGGTCGAGATGCAGGAAATCCGTGAGAAGTTGACTTTGTTCATGCAAGCTATGGAGAACATGGCCAAGGGCCAGGAGAATCTTCAGACCTTGGTGCAGCCGCTGCTGACGCGGGCAAATGGAAATGGAAACACTGACCATATTTCTGTTGAAACTCCTCGCCGGGAGAATGAGATACCGGCGGGTGTTACTCCACCTGTTGTGACTGTCAATGGAAACACTGGTACTGGTGCAGGTGCTGGCGCTGGTAACGGCAATACTGGGAATGGTGGTGATGGGCATGTTGTTAACAACAAAGGCAACACTGTGGATGTCGATCAAGGATTCGTTGACAATGTCGAATTTGGAAACAATGGGTATGGCAATGTCAATCAGGACGGGAACTTCGGGTTCAACAATCAAGGCTTCGGTAATGACGGTTACGGAAACAACCAGGGGTACGGCTACGGTAATGGTGGATTCGGTAATGTGAATGTGAATGGTGCTGGAGCACTTCCTTTCAACAATGGCTTTGGACCGGCTGGGGTCAATCTGGGGTTCGGCAACCGAGGACAGGGTCCTGTGTTCAATCAGCAAGGGTTTGGCCGTAACATGGGTTATGATGGGTATGGCAATGACTGGAATGTGGATCAACAGGATGACGCTTTTTCAGGAAGAGGTATGGGACTTGAAGACCCTATTGACCCTGTTCAGAGGATCAAAATGCTAGAAGAGCAGATGAAAGGTGTGGTTGATCAGAACTCCGCTGGATTAGATATGACTACTATGGGGTTGGTACCAGGGCTGAGGGTGCCGTTGAAATTCAAGGCTCCAACGTTTGACAAATACAAAGGGGATACCTTCCCAAAGGTCCATGTATGTTCTTATTATAGAAGGATGTCTGCATATTCGGATGATGAAAGGATGCTCATGCATTTCTTTCAGGATAGCTTGTCAGGACCGTCACTTGAATGGTATATGGGGATGGAGCCCACTCAGATTAAAACCTGGAAGCAGTTGGCTGATGCTTTCGTGACGCATTACAAATATAACAGCGATTTGGCACCAAACAGGGTCCAATTACAGGGTTTGTCACAGAAAAACGGTGAATGCTTTAAAGAGTATGCGCAAAGGTGGCGCGATATAGCAGCGAGGGTGAATCCTCCTTTAATTGAAAGGGAGATGAACGACATGTTCATTGGGACATTTACGGGGATGTTCTACGAAAAATTGTTTAGTGTGCCGTTGGGCAGTTTCTCAGATTTGATTCTTATGGGGGAGATGATCGAGAACGGGATTAAAGTTGGAAGATTCCAAGCAGGTGAGTCTACCTCAACAGGAGGTACAAGAAAAGCATTCGGTGGTAGACGACAGGGTGATACTAGTGCCGTGTTTGGTGGCAGGGGCAGGGGCAGAGGAAGGAATCGGTATGTTCAGCCTCAACAGATAGCCAGTGTTACTATCCCGTTTCCTCAACAGAGGCAGCCACAACAGCAACAACAACCACAGCAGCAGCAAGGGCAGAATCCCGGTCAGAGAAGGATACAGAATACGTGACCGAAAAGAGTGTTCGACGCACCTCCTTCCACGTATGCAGAACTCCTTCAGACCCTGCTAGGGTTGAACTTGGTTGAAAAGAGGACTTTGGCACCGCCTCAGGGTCGGTACTTCCTTATGGATATGATGCTAACAAGCAGTGCGAATTCCATTCCGGGGCGCCCGGGCATGATGTAGAAGCTTGTCAGGCATTTAAACATAAAGTTCAGGATTTGTTGGACAGTAAAGCCATCAACTTTGGCCAAGTGGGGCCCAATATTGTACAACAGCCCATGCCTAATCATGGGGAAAATGCTATCTTAACAGAAGAAAATTTGAACTTGGTGTTGGATGTTAATGAGTTGAAGACACCATTGAGTGAAGTGAAAAGCAGGTTGCTCAGAGGGGGAGTATTTCCGGGTTGTGATGAATACTGTTTAGAGTGCTGGACCCAGCCAGAGGGCTGTAATGATTTGAAGCAGGGCATTCAGGCCATGATCGACGAAGGGTCCTTGCAATTTGATCAAACTGCGGTCGAGAAGCCTGTGGAGGCATTATGTAATAAGCAAAATGATATTGCAACAGTGACGATCCCGAGGAAGACTATAACGATAGTGGCGCCCGCCCAGCGGCCAACTATTACGATTACCAAAGCAGGGCCTGTTCCCTTTGAAAGTACGAAAGCTGTCCCGTGGACATACGGATTAGAAGCATATTGCAACGTGTCGCTACTGCGAAAATCGGCGCCGGCTTGACAGGAGAGTCGCCACCGTGCGTTATTTATCCCTCAGAGCGGGAAAGGAAACGCTCGAAGTAAACCTCGCAAAGACGGGAAAAGGTATGGTCATCGCAACCAAAACCTGGATTCGGGAGTCGGTTACGCAAGGGGAAGGTATTAGCACCCCTCACGTCCATCGTACTCGATGGGATCCACGCTTGATGTTTATAGGTAAAAGGGTGTATTATCTATCTACGCTAATGGCTGGTCTGAAAAGAAAATAAAAGGACAGGACTCGACAGAACATACAGTGTTCTGGGCCTACGTATTCCCTCGTGCAATGGGAAAGTCAGAGTCAACGTAGTTCGACTGCCTACGTCTAAACGGGGAAAAGGTTGCTCGCCAGGACATCGCGTCCTGTGCCTACGTACTTTCATCTGGTATGAAAGATCAGAGCAAACGTAGTTCGGCTAACTACGGGTAAACTGGCGCTCTCACACAGCAGTGAGAAAACAAACTGGTCTCTAGGGCTCGGGAACCTACAAATACGATCTGGTCTCAAATGCGCTCGGGCAAGAGAAAGGGATAACAATCAGTCGTTAGCGGGAAAGTCTCGATCGCACAGCCGCGAGAGAACAAAGGTTAGTTGTTAGTGTGCTCGCTAGGATATCGCATCCTATGCCTACATATCTTCGTCTGGTACGAAGAATCAGAGCAGCTGTAGTTCAGCTAACTACGGGTCAAGCTACTCAAAAGCTCCTACAGAAAGGAAAGGGAAACCCTAAAACTATAGCTGAGAAAGGGGAATCTACCTACTGCTATTACACCTGGTTGACCATCCTAATGTCTATCATAACAACTTCGCAGCGGAGAAGTCAGAGCTCCTAAGGGATCATGGCAACAGGACTAAACTACAAACAAGAAACTGCAAAGTAAAGGAATACTGAAAATATGCATGAATGCAACGACTAAACAAGTAAGGCGCGAAGGCCGCAAACCACAGAGGCAAGGGAGCTCAGCTCTACCAAATACCAACAAGCAAAGCCACTCAATAACAAACAAGCAGAAGGAGGACCACCTCAACTTCCCATGCACACAAAGTCTACTTCTAAGATGCACCTACTCAGAACTATCTAGATGAATACCTAAGTCTAATGCAACATAACATCATACAAGTCAAACAATCCAAAGAGACTAACCCTGAGCAGGTCCCATAACTAATCTGTTCAAACCCTAAGTCCTAAGGGAAATGAAATCAAACTCCTAAGTTGTTACCTAAAACCCTAGTTTTGTACATGATGTTCAAGCATTTATTAATCACCCAAAATTAACTCCTAAAAATGGGAACTAAAATATTTCTACAAGTTTAATATCTCATCTAAACAATATAAAAAGAATGACTAAAAAATATCAAAGCATGTGAGAGAACAAAAATTATTAAAATGATGCATGAAATGAATTATTTAATATGACATTTATTTAGAAAATATGTAAAAAATATGAAATAAAACTAAAAATGAAATTTTATTTTTCTACAATATTCTAGACATTCTAAAGAAAATATGGTAAAAAGAATGGATTAAAATGCATTTTTTATGAATTAGTTATGATTTTATGAAATTGGTAAAATATTAAAATGAAATAAGAAAATTAAAATTGAATTAAATGAGGGAGGGGGGTACGAATAGAACTCGCCCCAGTTCAATCCATGATGGGCCCTCACAATGGGGGTGCGCTTATCACTTTACCAAGGCCCAGCTTCGTTCAGCAAATAAAGAATAGAAAGAAATGCCAGGGGGGTGAGAAAAGCAACAGAATCACGTTAGAAATTGGTTTTGGGCCTAACACGGGGGGTGGGATTAGCACGATTCAACTCAGGCCCGCCCGTTTCAATTAATGAAACGGCGCGTTTTGGCCTCAACCTCAATTCCCTCCAAACGCTCAGATTGAATAACAACCACAAGATCATGCTGAAAGTCAAAAGTCCTACACTCAAGGAACGGCCACGATTATCTCTTCCTCCTTGGTTCTGCAAGTTAGGGTTTCAATTCACCATGGAAGCCATGCACGAGCAACTTTATCCCATTCTGTTCTCACTCTACAGGCAACCAATCCCCACGATGTAAACACAAAAACCACTCCAAATTCTTCCCTCTACAAGCCTAGGGCATTAGATTATCTTGAAACTCACCACAACAACAAATCCGATCGAAGCAACATCTGGCCACCATTGAAATGCACTGATATGCACCAATTCGTTTCTTCCTCAAACTTAACCTAAACTAAACTACACATAATGGAGATTAACCTGCGCTATCCAACTACAATTATGATGCAGTAATTCAAGAGATACTAGCACTAACAGTTTGTTGCACCTGTCACCAATCATTACCAATCCTTTCCAAATTCATCTAACTTAATCTCCTAACCACCTAGATCAAGTCTAAACTAATAAAATCATGTTAAACTAACTGAATTAAGCAAATCGAATGAAAACTTACCTGATGAGAAACCTTGAAAACAGCTATGGAAGATGTGGATCTGAAGCTTCTAAGTGTTGAATCTTGATCAATCCTTGATGAACTTGATTCTGTATGCAAAATTCTGGAGATTCCTTGCTTGAATTATGCTATTCACTTGAACTTGTGATTTTGATGTTGATGAAAAAAGCACTCGAAAATGGATGAGAATCACCAAAACCTTGCTTCAATTATGATCTATGATGATGATGGAGTAAAATTGAATTGATTTTGATGAAGATTGATGAAGAATTTGAGAGATTTGGAATGAAACTTTTATGAACAAGAATGAGAAATTTGTGGAATTCTTGGTGCAAATGAAGCCAACCCTTGCCAAATTCTCCTTTCATGAATATATAGACCCCAATGGTACATTCTAGATCCATCTTGCACATTCCCTTGTTTTCAAACTTTGATCCATTTTTGAAGTGTTTCTTCAATTACAAGTAACCAAAGATAGCTTCATTTTTTCCTTCTAAACTCAAAAAAGTGTGTGAACCATTGTTCTTAGAATTGTTTTTCCATTCAAAATCATATATTGGAAGTCTCCATTTGGACTTGGAAATCTCCCAAACCATTTTTCAATTTGAAATTATTCACTTTATAAGCCTTTTTAGTTCCTATTTTGACCAATCATGCAACTCCATGCTATGAGCTTCTCCAATAACTTGTGACCCTCTTTCTAGACTTAAAATCCCATTTGGAGCAAGTTTGATGTTGTAAGTTTTTCCATTTGAGGCCTCCTTGTATGAGTTTTGGACATAGGTTAAAATGACCTGTAATTCACAAATGCCCAAAATACCCTTTGCTTGTCAAGACCATAAGTTGAGTTCTCCACATCATATGAAGGCATACCATACCATTCTAGAAAGCTAAGACAATGAGGAACAATTCTTATGTTGACCAAGAATTCATTTGAAATCTCCTTGAGAGGTAAAAATTGCTTGGAAGTCAAGTCACTTTCACAGACAAAAATTCAGACACCCCAGATGACCTGTAACTTGCAGGGACCATAACTTGAGTTCTATAAATCTCCTTGAGGTCTTCCACCACTCAAATTAAAGGTCTTGAGATCCTCTACAAGTTTCATGTTGGCCAAGAAGCCATTTGAAGCTAGCATTTTGACTTATCTTGCTTGGAAATTTGACCTAAACTAGGGGATTTTACAGAGAAACCCTAATTTAGTAACTCCTCTTCTCCTTGATTTCTCTTGAATTCTCTTTGCCATATCTCCATATCCTTCTTTATATGTCCAATGTTGATCCCCACATCTCTTCAATAGACTTGAATGCCCTCTTAAGTCAGTCAATTGACCTAGGGTTGACCTAGGGTTGACCCAGATGAAACCCTAGTTGACTGTCTTCCACTATAGCTCTTGTGCTTTCATCAATGACTTGCTTTCTTCTCCAAATGACTTTATAAGTCTCTCAAGATGTCTAGATGCTCTCCATGCTTTCATTTCACAGCTCATAATCCTCTTGTTGATCCTCAGATACCCTCAGCTAGGAGATGGACTCAAGGCTTGATCTGCTGAACTCTTTGCTTTCAAATTCTTTCCTGATGACTTAAATATGATTGAATTGGAATAATAACCTCATGATAGGCCTCTAGAGATGAAAATAATGATTGGTCCCCTGTTGAATGACTTGCTATGCTTATGCTATGCAGATGGTTAGTCTATGTACATGACTCTATATGCAAATGCTAGTAATAATGAAACATAAACCAAGGAATAAGGTTGGGCAAATTTAGGGTGCAACAGCTCTATCTACAAAACAAGAAGCTACTCCTGGGCAAGGCCCCTAACAAACCTGAAACAAGCTCCTAATCTATCTCTAAACAAAACTCTATACAAAACCCTAAGCAAAGATCTAAGCAAAAATTCTAATCAAAACCTTAAGCGAGAGGAAGCAATCCCAGCCTCCAAGCTTCAGAACAAGCTTACCAGAGAAAGGGAGCTAAGCAGACAAGCTCGTAGTGCCTTCCTCAGGAGAGTACCAGGAGGTTACTACTCAGGAGTCATATCCTATGCGGCTCGACAACTGTGATCAGTTTACATTCCTCCTCAGGAGAAACTAAACTCACATGAAGGCTCCGGCATCACTGGATATTTGAGAAAACCTATATGCACTAAGGGAACTAAGTGAACAGACTCATAGGACATTCCTCAGGAAAGTGCTAGGAGGCTGACACTTAGGAATTGTATCCTACGTGGCTCAACAACGGTGATCAGTTTACATTCCTCCTCAGGAGAAATTAAACTCACAAGTTGGCTCCAACATCACTGGATACTTAAGAAATCCTAGATAAACTAATGGAACTAAGTGAATAGACCCATAGGACCTTCCTCAGGAAAGTACTAGGAGCTTCCACTTAGGAATCGTATCCCATGTGGCTCAACAACATGTGATCAGTTTACATTCCTCCTCAGGAGGAATTAAACTCACAAGTCGGCTCCGACATCATTGGATACTTACGAAAGAGGTGAGAGGAAAGAATGAAAGTCATTCATAGTGCCTTCCTCAGGAAAGTACCATAAACTCCCTTCAAACTTCAGGATCTCGAACCTCACAAACTGATAACAAGCTTCTAGACTAAGCCTCAATCCACTGCATCTTTGCAAGCTCCAACAGGACTTCAACCAGCTCCTATCCTTAAGAAGAACCCACAGGCCAACAAACCACAAGAAACTATCTCTGAAGTTCAACCACAGTTGAACTTCAAAGTCAGAAGTCATCAAGACTTCTCCTATCTTCAGGATCAGACAAATCATATCAGAACATCCTACAAAAATCTAACAAAAATCCAATGGGAGACCTATATGGCTCTAGGATAACATACTGAAAAATCAGAACAAAATCCAACACCAGATGAAAGAACTAAAATCAGCAACACAGACATATCCACAAACCAATTTATTCAACATCAATAACAATGAAAAAATGCAATTAAAGTGAAAATGCATGATTAAGCTAATGTTTCTGCACTATAAAATTCTACATTGAATTACGAGTCTACAGAAAAAAGAACGGAATTATTTGACTAAATCTACTATTTTTCATGAATTTTCTAATGATATGTATGCACTAAAAAATATTAAAAAAAAGAAATCAATTAAATGGAAACTACACCAAAATAACAAACAAAAATAAAATGACTTTTTTATTTTTATTTAATTTTCTAGGAATTATGATGAAATGGTAGAAAAAGGAAGAATTAAAAAATCACTTATTTCCATTTTATTATGAATTATCTAATATGCAAAGAAAATAAAAGAAATTGAAAGAAAATAAAATTGAAATAAAACTGGAGGGGGGTACTAACAGCAAAGAATTCAGTTCATTCTATATTGGGCCCTGAAGATGGGGGTGCTAAAAGTAAATGGGCGCAGGGCCCAGGTGATCAGAAATCAAACAAACAGAAAAAACGTATGGGGGTGCAGCTAGCAGATTTTGCAGTTATTATTCATTGGGCTTACGCCCAGGGGGGTGCTGTTAGCAATTAGGGCCTAAGGCCCAAATCCAATCATTCCCAACTCTCACGCAGGGAGGGGTGGAATTGAGCAAACGGGGGGTATTGGCAGTAATACGCGCTTGGGCTTAGCCCAATACCCCAACCCTAACCCAATTATCTGCTGAACAAAACCAAAATCCTCTCCCAAACCCTAACACTGTTCATCAATACTAAGCTAGCCGCTTCGTCGTCTTCCTCCTCTCCCTCACGCTCTCTCTGCAACTCGGTTCCAGGAAGAAAAAAGAAACCAAACAAAACTTCAAACGCCTCACCACGCTCAAGCGAATCAACACTATAACCTCAACCTCAGCACCCTCTCATATTCAACACAAATTAAACCCAAACCCTAACCAAACAATTTACCCTAACCGAGGCTACGTTCATCAATTGCAATGAAGATACAACAGAGAGAAGACAAACCTGGGTTTACGCGAGGGGAACGAGGGATCTTTGAAGATCTATGTATGTTTGCTGAAGCTTTGATGGCGCGAAGAACACCTCGTAGTGACGAACGACGCTAAGACCTTGATGAAGATTTCCCAAGCCTTGGAACTGATGGATCTTGTACAGATCTGGGGACGTATCAGGCGCGCGTTGTTGTTGAAGGTTGTTGATGGATTCACGAGATTCTTGATGATGATGATGAACGAAGACGTTTCTGGAAATCCTTTGGATGAAGATGAAGATCGTTGAACGTGTTCTGGAAAATTTTTGAGGACGATGAAGGTCTGAGCGAGTTCTGGAGAAGCGATTCTTGAGGTGCGACGAGGATGGATGGATTCTGGGGATTGACTTGAGGTTTCCGGTGAGGCTTGATCTTTCCGGCGAGGCACCGATGAAGGTGGAAGAGGATGAACGGAGCGTTTGGATGAGTTTCTGGCAAAAACGCAGTTTCCGGCGTCTTCAACGGTCTCCGGTGGCCGTTGCGGTGGAGGACGGTGTCTCCGACGGCGTCTGCATGGCCGGCGGTGAAGACCAGCTAGTGGAGTCCAGCTGTTACCTGCATGCAGTGAGGGAAGCTGGTGGCTGGACGCGTGGCCTGGGAGAGAGAGGAAAGAGGCACGTGTGGGCGAGACGTGGCGTGATTCTGAGAGAGTCTCTGAGTTGTGGTGGCGTGATTGCATGCGCGCCGCGTGTCCTCGGAGAGAGAGTGAGAGGGAACGCGTGTGGGGTCTGAAATGGGTGTAACGTGGGCTAGCTCCCTTTTCCACACGTGGCGTGCTTCTGCTTATATACTGATAATTGCTGGCACCTTCTAGAATCTCCTGGACAAAATCTGGAAATTGTTGGACATTTTGGGCTGCGAGTTGATGGGCCCTGACTGCAATTAGCTGGATAATGAGCCCAAACAAAAAGCTGATAATGGATTAAATGTGATTAACTAAAATGATATGGACTAAATGACTAATGAATGGACTAATGACAATGATTAAACTGAATTGATTAACTAATTAAAACCTAATTAATCTAATCTAATCAATCAATATCTAAAACTATTAAAACTAATCTAAAAATTAAAATCTATTAATTCTATTTAACTAATAAGAAAAATTTATTAAAAGATATTTTCTATTAAAACTATATTAACATAAAAGAAAAATCTATAATATTTTCTATATTATCTAAAAAACAATTAAACCTATATTCTAAAAAATTCTATTTTAAAATTCATATAAAATTCTAAACTATTATTAAAAGAAAAAACTATATTATTCTAAAAAAAAAAAGATAAAACTATTTAAAATCTTATTTATATTCTAAAAATCTATTTAAAAGATCTATAAAATTCTAAAAAGAGATTTAAGCTATTAAAAAAATACAAAAACTCTATTTAAATTCCAGAAAAATCTATAAAGCCTGGCTAAAATTCACAAAAGTCTATAAAAATCCTAAAAATGCAGATGAATGCAAATGACCCCCATAAAAGAGCGCACGAGACCAGATCGAATCGAACAGAGATCCCCGGGCATCAGAATATCCTCAAAATCACTGTGCAAGCTAAAAGTCACCGAGGAGCGCACAATTTCCCGAAAATAAAACCCCGATAATCTGGACTGAATCTGCCATATCTGATGGACGAAAATCAAGCTGCAAACTCTGATATCCCCTGTTTGCACAAAAATCATATGCCTGAGTTGCGAATATGAAATTAAACCATGAGTCAGATAGGAGAACCGGTTGGTCAAATTTTAGGGTGCAACAGCTGCCCCTATTCAAGCGACTTGGACCTGAAGGGTTTGAAGAGCGCTCAGCCTTCAAACATTCAGAGGTACGAGACGGTTGAATACAAATAAAACCCGAAAATTTTCCAACCGCGAGCATATACTGGTAAACTACTTGGGGAATACAGTCCAGAAAACCTAGTCCAGTCATTACGGCACCAAACTGATTAATCATCTGATAGAGAACTCCTGATTTGAATACCCACTACTGGTGATACCCCGTATAACAAACCCTGAGGGTTGCAACAACTTACCTGATCCTTTCACATTGCCTACTGATAGGCAGGAAGAGAAATATACTCACATCGCCCAAAGATGGACGGGAAGACATCCTGATTGAATACTCACTTCGTCTAATGATAGACGGAAAACAACATTAATCTCCCAGTTCACATCGTCTAAGGGTAGACGGCATCATCCTGATCGATGAACCAATCAATATTCACATCGTCTAAGGGTAGACAGCATCATCCTGATTGACGAAACAAATCAATATTCTCATCGTCTAAGGGTAGACGGCATCATCCTGATTGATGAAACAAATCAATAATCTCATCGTCTAAGGGTAGACGGCATCATCCTGATTGATGAAACAAATCAATAATCTCATCGTCTAAGGATAGACGGGAACAAAGCCTGATCGCATACTCACATCGTCTAAAGATAGACGGGAAGAAATAATCTCTGAATTCACATCGTCTACTGATAGACGGCATCATCCTGATTGATGAAACAAATCAATATTCTCATCGTCTAAGGGTAGACGGGATCGTCCTGATTAATGACAAATCAATTCACATCGTCTAAGGATAGACGGGATCGTCCTGATTAATGACAAATCAATTCACATCGTCTAAGGATAGACGGGAAGAAATAATCTCCATACTCACATCGTCTAAGGATAGACGGAAGAAAACCTTAATCTCCATACTCACATCGTCTAAAGATAGACGGAAAGACACCATAATCTCCATACTCACATCGTCTAAGGATAGACGGAAGAAAACCTTAATCTCCATACTCACATCGTCTAAAGATAGACGGAAAGACACCATAATCTCCATACTCACATCGTCTAAGGATAGACGGAAAGACACCATAACGCAATTCAACACCCTCCTTTGAATTTCAGAATTCTTCTGTCTACGGAAATTGATGGAAAGATCAATATCCTTGAAGGGGCCACATCGTCAGTATGGACTGACGGGAAGAAAACCACCTTTTAAGGAACCATGTCGTCAATAAGAATCGACAATCACGAAAACTGAACATTCTTCGAAGAGCCTCGACATCAATAAGGATTGATGGTCAGAAAAGTCCCTCTTAAACGTCATCATATCCAATAACCAGAAAGAGAACCAATATCCAAAATCATTTTGAAACCCCTCAACAACCAAGGATAGCCGGAGAAGACTCGCTGGGGAAACACCTCATCATATGTATGATCTGGCAATAAGAAACCCGCTGGGCAGTAACCAAAACTTCACATCGTCTACTGATAGACGGAAAGAAAAGCCACTTGCTGGAGAAACCCTATTTTGAACCTTATTGAAAATCAACCAAAACTTCACATCGTCTACTGATAGACGGGAGGGAAAGCATATCCTGGGGGAAACCCCTTCTTGAAACCTTACTGCGACCACCCGCAACTTCACATCGTCTATGGATAGACGGAAAGAAAACCACATTCGTACTCAAGACGTCTAATGATAGACGGAGAAGTCCATTCATTGGAGAAACCCATCGCCAATATGAATTGACGGGAAGAAAAGCTTGTCGACATCAGATGACTGCTTGATCAAAGCATAATCGTTGTATGATCTGAGATACAAATAATCTGCTGAACTGTCTGAATACTGTGGCTGGATAAATGCCCCTGAACTGATCACAGAGTAATTCACGCGCCATATGAGGCTGATAGAAAATCTGACTTATGCCTCGTATGCACATGCGTATGCTTTAATCTTTCTACAGCGTAATGCTCCATTTCGGATGGAAATGCTACGCACTTTGACAATGATATGCAAGTATGATGCAAATATGATGATGCATGCAATATGCTAGTGCAGGCCCGAGCTGCCGGAGAAAGCTAGGTACAGAACCACTTCAGCAAAATAAATGCTGAAGGCGAGGCCAATTCTGTTGGGGATAAACCGGATATCACAGGATTATCCCAGCAAAATAAATGCTGGGAGAGTGAAATCAACTCCACTGGGGATATTGGGAACTTAACCGAACACCTTGACGAAGTAATACCCTGCTGGGGTATGTAACTTCGCTGTGAAATAGCAGACGTGCTGAATATGATTGGACTCCTCTGGGGGATAGCTTATCCGTACAAACGGTGAATTGGAATTTGCTGGAGACAATGAAGGGAGTCCTCCTGCGTACTGACGACGCTCGGATCTGGAAATTGATGCGCCAACACAGATGGGCTTCACAGTAATCGCAAACATGGATCTGAGCTCTTAAACTATCTTACTGGGTCAGGCAAAACTGACGCTGGAAAATATTCTTTCTGAATACACAGCCTTTTAGTGAAGAGTCAAGGGATAGTGACACGACTTCCCGCATTCATCTTGCTCTCGAAAATCGACTGCATCCGCTCGAATAACTCTGAATGACCCTGTAGGTACGGAGAACAACAATCCTTTTGCTTCTGATATGCCCCAGCTTACAGGACATCTGTGGGGATAGTCCTCGAAAGGAAATCTGCAAATCTGAGCCTCGATGGTCTGATATAACGTGCCTCAGCGTTCTGAACTCCTGAGAGATGCTTTACCTCAAATGCTTCTCGAATAACTTCGTCGTGCTTAAGATAGTCTGCCCCTGGCTGCAATGACCTTGCCCCTGATTAGCTGATTCAGAGTAGTACCTCCTGACTACGACGTATTCACCGAACCTCAACCTGATTGCCCCTGCTCTCGGAACATTCGGGCGTTCTGCATTCTATCTTGACCATACTTTCCATTGTAGGAAGCTTCTCTGCTGTCAAGCGCTTACTCGCAAGTAAAACAAGTTGCTCTGCATAAAAGATGTATTAATGCAACACATATGACAGCTTTGACATCCAATCTGTTCACTGGGAAAAGGACAAACAGTTTATGGCATATAATGCACAAAACATTTATCAACAGTAGTATCAACATGGTAAGAGGAACCTTTTTAGAGTCAAAATCGACGCGACCTTTACCGGAGTATGCTTTCGAAACAACCTGCTTCAATTAGGACTTTCGGAGGTTGTAACATGGTCGGGTTCATGGTTTTGAAAGAAAGGATAAAGGCTCAAAGTTTATTTTAACCCACCCATTCTCCTTGATGTTCTCCCATCCTACGTTCAGCTAATTTGACCTTAGCGCTCACCTCTCAGAGGTTGAAGGATAGGAGTGATAGCTCGAGAAACTTTCGGCTCTTGGAGTGAGAGCCACTCCCTTTTCATCTTTGACACTTGAGGTCACACGACTCGTATTTCCATCGAGGATTTTTCTTTGGATCCTTTTCATCTTTTTCTTTTCATATCCCTAACTTTTGCCTGGACTGACTCCTTTTGAGTTTCTTTTGATTTTTTTAAGTCCAGCGGGATGCCCTCATTTTTTTGCCTAAGTCATTTGTTTTGAAGTTTTCTTGACTTAGCGGGCTTTTGATTTCTTTTTCGTTTTTCGGACGAGTCGTGTGACACTGGTTGTCTGACTCTTTGGGAAGTGATGTGGCTGTCCCACTCTTGATTGAACCATTGTGGTCTTTTAGGCACGACCTCTAAGGGCGCGATTAATCCTCGAACGGACACTCCTTTTGCAATTTGGACGCTCGGTCAAATTAGCTAACACCTACCCTGCCCCAGGTTAAAGACCGAGGTTTTTTCATTTTCAGAAAGAACTCCTACTACAAGGCTCAAAGGGGTTGACAAGGGATTATCTTCCTTATGTCTCCGGTGTTTAGGGATTTGAAACAATGCCTGTACATCATCAGCAGGTTTTATTTCAAAAGCATACAATATCGGTAGTTGCATGTCGGTCATTTTCGTCATCCTCCCCAAATTCTTCTTAACCAAGCGTTGGACATTTGTAAAAACAGTTAGTGAACACGAATGGATCAAAGCATGCATATTTATTTCATTATCATCAATTGAATGAAAACAACAAGTTTTACAAACAAGATTACAAATTCAAGCAGGAAAGCAACTACAAATGTAAAGAAATGACAAGCTAAAACAAAGAAAATATGCTAGCTTCTGAGAACCGGGCTTTCACATCTGCCCTGCTGCTGAACCAGCTATCTTTATTAGAGGCAATTCGATGTTGCCTTGATCTGCTTTCAACGACATAACCAAATTATAGAGCCCCTCCTCCTTTATTCAGATGATTCTAGGACCTCCCGGCCCGAAGTTGATTGCTGCACTATCAAGCAGATCCTGCACTTTGTGCTTAAAAGCATGGCAACTTTCTATATCGTGACCCGGGGCTCCAGAATGAAACTCACAGTGCCTGCTTGCATCATAACCAAACGGGGGAGCTCCCGTTATTGGTGCCAGAGTTCTTTTCTCTACCAGATTCAATCCCAACAACGTCTGCAACAAATCGGCATATGTTGAGGGAGGCTTCTCAAACACTCTTCTCGGTTTACTACCCTGGAATCTTCGTTGAGCCTGCTGTGCACCCTGCTGAGGCTGCTGCTGCTGGTATCGGGCTGACCCTTGAACACCCTTTGTATCAAATGCAACATTGGTTTCTTGACCTTCAATGTACTGATTAACGCTCTCCTTATGCTTAACCATTTTCTTTCTTAGATCTGCCCCAGGAATAGGCAACAGTTGTGGGCCTGGAGATTCTGACACCATGGAGTCCAGGATACGCTTCTGACCCACTGCAGCTTTAGAAACGTCTGTCATCTTAGCATCGACCGAGACAGGAGCAATGTGCACTGCTACGCCGCCCGGCGTGAATTCAATATCGTGCGAGTCAATCAGGTCTTGAACGTTGTGCTTAAAAGCATGACAACCCTCGATGTCATGTCCGAATGCCCCAGAATGAAACTCACATTGCTTATTGGCCTCGTACCCATGAGGAAACACTCTCGTTGGTGGTGCCAACGTTCTCTTCTCAACCAGATTAAACCTCAGTAAGGTCTGCAAGAGCTCAGCATAGGTCATAGGTGGTGCCTCAAACATTCTCTTTGGTTTCCCTTCCTGGACCCTCCGTTGGGCCAGATGCATCTTCTGTTGCTGCTGCTCAGGTTCCACATGCACAGGTGGCGCGAGCTTCTTCATTGCGGCTTCAAATAGCTGATCGTCTTCTTTCCTAAGCACATTCTTGACCACCTCCATGATCAAGCTCATTTGGGTCTTCAGCTGACTGTTCTCCTCCTTGAGAATCTTCTGCTCCAGACGCATCTCTTGCATGTCTCTCATCATCTGCCCCAGCTGGCTTTGGACTTCGATCAATTCATACTGATTCTGCTCCATATCTCTGAAGGAGTTCCTGCAATAAACTGGATGATGAGGAAATAAGGCCCACGGTTCTGATATACCTGCTAAATGATAATGCAGCGCAGAAAGCAAACACATATTCATAACGAGACAAAGAGAAACTCAAGCTATAAGCACACAGACGAACATCTCCCACATATGTACAACCAACAAAATCAGCAGGTAAGCACAAATGAGTATGAATACAATGACCCCAGCCAACAACCCTGGTGGTGGTCGGCAAATACTAGTGCACAAAAGCTAAACGGGTTAAGCAAAGAGAACAGATACGACACCCGGCACAGAAACCTCTAGAAACTTCTCCCATATTCAACTGAACTCTCCGATTGACAATCTTCAGAGCACACACTTCCTGTGGAGTCTTCCATGACATTAACTGACGAACCCATACAACTGGATGATGGAAAATCATTAATCTGAACAAAACCCTGAGGCGTGATGCAAATACGGCTGGAGTCTAACAGATCTTGAACCTGACTTCTAAGCACCTTACAATCATTTGTTGAATGCCCCTGTGCCCCAACATGGTACTCACAGCGGGCGCTGGCATCAAAACCTGGAGGATACGGTGGAATCACCGGCTTAGTCTCTTTCGGCACTATCAGTCCACTTTTGACCAGATCTGGCAACAGCTGACTGTACGACACTGGTAGCTGAGTAAACTGCCTTTCAGGTTTCCTTGGTCTTCGTGGAGCATGCTGACGCGATCGGCGGTAAGATGATCGTTGACTTGAAGTGTCTGAAAACTGATCCTGAGATGCTAGAGATTCTGAGGTGGCGTCATCTCCTTCCCACTCTTCTTGAGAACTGACAACTGACTCAATCTTATTAACTGGGACGTAAGGAACACCTCGAAACTTTCCACTCCTGAGTCCTCTCTCAACAATCTCTCCCAGTCTCATCAGGCCCACAAAGTTTGTGCAACTGAACAATTTGTCAAAATAATGGCCTTTCAAAGTACCCAAGAAGATGTCAACCAGTTCTCTTCCCGGAAGCGGTGGTCGAACACTAGCAGCCAATTCCTTCCATCTTCGCAAATACGCTCTGAATGATTCATTCTCCGCTTGAGACAATTCTTGCAGATCTACGAGACTAGGAGTCAAATCCAGGTTGTAATCGTACTGCTTCATGAAAGCTCTGGCTAAATCCACCCACGATTGAATCTGATTACTCTCTAATTGCACATACCATCTCAGGGATGCCCCAGTCAGGCTATACTGGAAGCAATGGATCATCAATTTGTCATTTCGCACAAACGAAGTCATCCTTCGACAGAACATCATCAAATGCAGCTTTGGACAGCTATCTCCCGTGTATTTTTCAAATTCCGGCACTTTGAACTTGTATGGCAACACCAGGTCAGGAACCAAACACATGGCTACAGCATCCAGGTTAACGGCATCCTTCGCTTCTAAGGCTTTCATTTGCTCTTCCAACACTCGGAGTCTTCTACCATCGTCAAGAGCTCTTGGATCTACCACCCTGGTCATTGGAATATCTCTCCGGTAATTCATCACAGGGAAAGCAACACATTGATTGTTAACAGGAGGATAATGTTCATTCTGGGCGACGAACTGCTCATGTCGATCTCGGTTCTCATTCGTAGGCTGTACAACTTGGTCTGCAGTAAGATTGTTCGCTTGCGGGAAGCCTTCCATAGAATCATACTGATGATTGGACGCCACAGTAAACCTTGCCAAGGTGCTAGGAGCCTGGAAATTGCCTTCAGACATCGCTACCAATTACCTGTAACGGACTACACTGCTCGATTCTGCTTAACTTCTGCTTCAGCCCCTTGGTCGTCTTCAACACTCTACTCTTGCCTCAAACAATTCCCCGAGAATCACCCTCTGGTGAAAACAAAGATTGGATAAGTGCTCTGACCTGCTAGAGAAATGCTATGCAGTATGATTTATGCAAACAGAAATACAAAAATGCTAACGTGCATGTGTGCATTAGAGACATTTTCCCTCCAATTCCAGTGTCAGTGGTAGCAAGACGAGATAAACCATAAAGACAATATTTGGAAAAACCCTCATATATTGATTAGAATAACAGTCTTGTCAAGAAGTTACATAACTATGCCCCATACAGCTGATATGATAAGGAGGATCCCAGCCAACATGCCTGGTGGTGATCTCAACATACAGAATACAAGAGAGAAATCAAATACGGGTACGGTTGCGGAAGTCCTCGACCATCTTCTTTGTCTCTGCATGATCTGGTTGATAAATCAAACCTTCTATCAGTCGATCCCTCTTCCTGACCGTCCCCTGGATGTCTCTGACAAAGTCTTCCCAAGCCTTATCATTGGCACCGCCCCCAGGTTTGGGTGTCTTGGCATCTGCTCTATGCTGGAATTCTTCCAAATTCTTCATGGCATCTGTCAACTTGCGCTCGGCCTCGTATCGGCGGCAGGCTTCTTCTTCAAGCTCTTCATTCTTCACTTTGACTTGTTCTTCTAACTGAGCTACCTGTGTCTTCAGCTCTTCTTCCCGCTCCTTGCGCTTGGTCATAGTGAGATCCCAGTGTTCTCTGAACTTGGCTAGCTTTGTGTAGGCCCTTTCCAGCTCTTGCTTCTTGGTGGCCAACACACTACTAACGGAGTCTACATCTAACTCTAGACGCTTCTTGGCTTCAGTCAATTCCAATAGCGTAGTCTTCAGATGTTTCAGAGTTTCAGCCTGTTGCTTGGAAACATATCCTGTTTCAATCTTTTCATGCCGAAGCTGGGCATTCTCCTGCTCTAAAGCCTCTTTAGCCCTTGCTAGCTCTTCTTTCTCCGCCATTAGCTGCTTGTAGACCTGCATGTCCACAGTGGTAGGCTCCTCTACCGGAGGAGGATGCAATGGCTGAACCGCTGGATACGGCATAAGGAACTTCACAGCTCGCTCACGAATCCATTCTACATATGGGCTAGGAACTCGAGTATCCCCTCTGTTACCTGAAAGCTTCCCTCTCTTGTGCAAGTTTCTCCAGGCTTTCTCAAGTTTGGTCAGCATCTCTTTCCCTATTGCCCCGGTGAGATACAGAGATTCCTGTATCTCCTCGGGCTTTGGCGCTCCTTGAGGTATGTACCCAAATTTCTTGATCAATAAGGAAGGGTTATAGTTGACACAACCCTTTCTTCCCATTAACGGAACATTCGGGAATCCTTCGCCTTTGAGTATGACTTCAGCTCCAAATACCTCTTTAGTGACCCATACCACGTTCTCAGCAGTCAATCCCATTAAGCGCTCGGGCCATCCTAGAGAATTGATAGAGGTGACAAAAGGGCCTGACTTAGGCATATGACTGGTGAACCACCTGCATAGGAGAGGTACACAGCAAGACACATTCCTTCCTCGTCGCTTTTCATTCTGGTAGTGAGTTGAATGGTGGATATCCCCCAGCAAAGTAGGAACTGGGTTTCCCGCAGCCAAAATATAGAAGGCATCAGAATCAACAAAATCAGGAATGTTCGGGAACAACACGATGCCATACACACATACAGCAAGGATGACGTCAAAAACACCCCAGCTACCCTTCTGGGCATATTCTCGAGCCTTCTCCACCAAGACATCCAACGGAAATCCCCATACGTCTCCTCTTCTGATCATTTTCCCGGACAGCTCAGACTCTTTCAAGCACAGGATGGCAGAAAGCTCAGCCAGCTTAGGCTCAGCGTCCGTACGATAAAAAGGCATCTGCTCACGGATCGGTATATCCAGAAGTGCAGAGTACTCCTCCAGGGTAGGAGCCAAAACGAAGTCGGGAAATACAAAACACCTGAGCTCCGCGTCGTAAAACTGTAACAGAGTATAGATGCCGCTGGTCTCATAGGCAGATGGCTGATAAACGTAGGTCAGAATCCTCCCATATCTCTTTCTGAAGTCACCCATTCCCCTCTTCTTAGCAATAGCAATCAACTCTAACAATAGACTGATATTCGGCGACGGAAACTTATAGGGCAATACTCTCTTCAGGTTTTCCATGTCTTGCTAGGAACAAACACCAGAACTGGAAGGGAAAATATGTACCTGCAATACACACACGTTAGTTGAATGCAGATGGTAATGCAATGATGCAATATGATAAATAATGCAATCTGTGAACACAGGGGCTATGCTGTAGCCTGAAGAGGAATATCTCTGTGATCAAGAACAGAAAACCAGCACGGTCACCAGAATCTCATGCCACTAACTATCATCTGATACTCAAAATATCAATCCCCTGGTAAGAAAACCATCTGAACCTCTGTATCTGACGAGAAAACCATCGGATAATAGACTCAACCTCAGATAAGAAACCCATCTGACCCAGACAACACACCTGGAGATGAATCAAGAACACCATCTGACAAAGGTACTGAATCATGGTTTCTGAAGGCCAGTTTTCCTGCAATAACCCAGTCCCCCTCACAGGTAGGATAGACCTAATCCACGGACAAAGGTACGGCATCCTATGCGGTCATCAGCGTCACAGACTTTCATGAATGACGATACGATTCCCAGAAGGAGTGGCATCATCAAGTCATGAAGAGGCCTCACTTAGCTGACTTCCAAATGATCGGTCCCCAGAGTCGACAATCCTCACGTCTGGACTCCCCTCAGATCCTCAGGACCGGAAAGGAGCACCTCTGCAAGAATCTCGTCTGAGCGCAGATTTTCGTAGGGAACTGTGCCTGCTCAGCAGACAGGTTCGTCTACTACTTCTCCGCAACTATATCTAGGTGTGTACTCAAGCCCAGGTCCGGCTTTTCACTCACAGTAACCTCCCTTTGCCCACAGCAATAATCATAATAATATAATGCTGGAAAATAAATGCGGAAAGGTAAAGGTACAGAAAAGTAAAGTGCAGAAAAGTAAAACACAATATGCACAACACCCAACAAATAAACACCCAAGCGCTAGGATTGACTCGCGTAGGGGATGGGAAACGGTCCCAGCATAAGGGATGGGAAAAGTCCCTAGATGCTATAAGTCCCCAGCAGAGTCGCCAGCTGTCGCTACTGCGAAAATCGGCGCCGGCTTGACAGGAGAGTCGCCACCGTGCGTTATTTATCCCTCAGAGCGGGAAAGGAAACGCTCGAAGTAAACCTCGCAAAGACGAGAAAAGGTATGGTCATCGCAACCAAAACCTGGATTCGGGAGTCGGTTACGCAAGGGGAAGGTATTAGCACCCCTCACGTCCATCGTACTCGATGGGATCCACGCTTGATGTTTATAGGTAAAAGGGTGTATTATCTATCTACGCTAATGGCTGGTCTGAAAAGAAAATAAAAGGACAGGACTCGACAGAACATACAGTGTTCTGGGCCTACGTATTCCCTCGTGCAATGGGAAAGTCAGAGTCAACGTAGTTCGACTGCCTACGTCTAAACGGGGAAAAGGTTGCTCGCCAGGACATCGCGTCTTGTGCCTACGTACTTTCATCTGGTATGAAAGATCAGAGCAAACGTAGTTCGGCTAACTACGGGTAAACTGGCGCTCTCACACAGCAGTGAGAAAACAAACTGGTCTCTAGGGCTCGGGAACCTACAAATACGATCTGGTCTCAAATGCGCTCGGGCAAGAGAAAGGGATAACAATCAGTCGTTAGCGGGAAAGTCTCGATCGCACAGCCGCGAGAGAACAAAGGTTAGTTGTTAGTGTGCTCGCTAGGATATCGCATCCTATGCCTACATATCTTCGTCTGGTACGAAGAATCAGAGCAGCTGTAGTTCAGCTAACTACGGGTCAAGCTACTCAAAAGCTCCTACAGAAAGGAAAGGGAAACCCTAAAACTATAGCTGAGAAAGGGGAATCTACCTACTGCTATTACACCTGGTTGACCATCCTAATGTCTATCATAACAACTCCGCAGCGGAGAAGTCAGAGCTCCTAAGGGATCATGGCAACAGGACTAAACTACAAACAAGAAACTGCAAAGTAAAGGAATACTGAAAATATGCATGAATGCAACGACTAAACAAGTAAGGCGCGAAGGCCGCAAACCACAGAGGCAAGGGAGCTCAGCTCTACCAAATACCAACAAGCAAAGCCACTCAATAACAAACAAGCAGAAGGAGGACCACCTCAACTTCCCATGCACACAAAGTCTACTTCTAAGATGCACCTACTCAGAACTATCTAGATGAATACCTAAGTCTAATGCAACATAACATCATACAAGTCAAACAATCCAAAGAGACTAACCCTGAGCAGGGCCTCTTGTCGCTACTGCGAAAATCGGCGCCGGCTGAACAGAAGAGTCGCCACCGTGCGTTATTTATCCCACGGGAGGGAAAGGAAACGCTCAGAGTAAACCTCGCGCAACATGGGAAAGGTATGGTCATCGCAACCAAAACCGGGGTTCGGGAGTCGGTTACGCAAGGGGAAGGTATTAGCACCCCTCACGTCCGTCGTACTCGACGGGATCCACGCTTGTTTTCGGGTATGGATTGTTATTCTATCTAAACTATAGGTCAAGGGTTAAAAGAAAAGAAAATGAAAATAAAAATGACTCGGCAAAGTATCGCACTTTATGCCTACGTATTCCCGTCTGGAACGAGAAATCAGAGTCAACGTAGTTCGCCTACCTACGGGAAAGGAGGGGAAGGTTGCTCGCTAGGATATCGCATCCTATGCCTACGTACTTCCACACAACATGGAAGATCAGAGCAAACGTAGTTCAGGCCACGTACGACACAAGTCTGTCCTTGATTGATTTTATTCCTTCTGAAAAAGGTTTTCTTGATTAGCAGTCCCCGCGGACAAAAATGACGTCTTGATGAGTTCACATTCTTTTACGGAAGAAGTGTCTTTTATTGTGTTTGAAATCTTTATGTGTTTTTCTGTTTGTTTTGAGGAAGAAGAGACAGAACTCTAACCTACGGTTGCGAAGGGAAACAAATTAACCTAATGTTATCATGCATGGGTTAAGACCTAGTGTCTATCATGCTCCTCTCTTGCACAGAGAGAAACAGAGATCCTACGGGATAGGCTGAAACAGAAACAATATCAGATATATACAGTAAAGCAGTAAAATGCATGGATGCAGCAATACAAGCGAGGCAAGGGAGTCCCACTCAACCTCGAACCTAGAAAACAATAGGCAAAAGTGAACAGACTTCACTTTCAACCCAACAGGGTAAACAGCAAACAATACAGCTCAGAAAACCAATCAATACATCAGCAAATGAAATACACCAGCACAAGAAACAGCATCAGCAGCTCTGACTCCACATCTAGCTTCAAGCAATCTCCAATCAGCTACAAGCTTCAACAAGCATCAATCTCCATCTTCTTGACCTTCAGGCAAGGGCTTTGATCATCTGTCTTCTATCTACACTGGCTTTTCTTCAAGCTCAAACCTCCAGGATGAGGGATCAGTCACAAGAGCGAATTGAGTGTTAAGCAATCAGTTGACTACCAAAGGTGGTGAACAGACTGCTCTTAACACAAAGAGACATTTTCTCTCAAGAGTTCTATCTCATAGACACAATCACCAAGCCTTCCAAAGGAAGGGGGTGAGTGTCTTAAAGAGACTCTGAATCACAGAGAAGAATGGATGCAGACAAGGCAATCCATGTTTGAGAAACAATCATTCTAATCTAGAGCTCTGCCTAGCTCCTAAACCCTAATCTCCTCAACAGCTGCTGGCAAGAATCTCCTCCTCAACTCTGACAGTTGATCTTCAATCTTAGAATCTCCAATGATCTTCATCTTCACAAATCTTCAGCTTCCCCAGGGCCCCAGACAAACCTCATACCCAAACAGACAAGCAACAATCCCCAGAGGGCACACCACACCAGACAATTAGATATACAGACAGTAATAATAGCAGTAGGGGAATCCTGACTTTTTCTAAGGGATCTAATAGCTACCCATAGCCCATATAGTCCCATAACTAATATGTTCAAACCCTAAGTCCTAAGGGAAATGAAATCAAACTCCTAAGTTGTTACCTAAAACCCTAGTTTTGTACATGATGTTCAAGCATTTATTAATCACCCAAAATTAACTCCTAAAAATGGGAACTAAAATATTTCTACAAGTTTAATATCTCATCTAAACAATATAAAAAGAATGACTAAAAAATATCAAAGCATGTGAGAGAACAAAAATTATTAAAATGATGCATGAAATGAATTATTTAATATGACATTTATTTAGAAAATATGTAAAAAATATGAAATAAAACTAAAAATGAAATTTTATTTTTCTACAATATTCTAGACATTCTAAAGAAAATATGGTAAAAAGAATGGATTAAAATGCATTTTTTATGAATTAGTTATGATTTTATGAAATTGGTAAAATATTAAAATGAAATAAGAAAATTAAAATTGAATTAAATGAGGGAGGGGGGTACGAATAGAACTCGCCCCAGTTCAATCCATGATGGGCCCTCACAATGGGGGTGCGCTTATCACTTTACCAAGGCCCAGCTTCGTTCAGCAAATAAAGAATAGAAAGAAATGCCAGGGGGGTGAGAAAAGCAACAGAATCACGTTAGAAATTGGTTTTGGGCCTAACACGGGGGGTGGGATTAGCACGATTCAACTCAGGCCCGCCCGTTTCAATTAATGAAACGGCGCGTTTTGGCCTCAACCTCAATTCCCTCCAAACGCTCAGATTGAATAACAACCACAAGATCATGCTGAAAGTCAAAAGTCCTACACTCAAGGAACGGCCACGATTATCTCTTCCTCCTTGGTTCTGCAAGTTAGGGTTTCAATTCACCATGGAAGCCATGCACGAGCAACTTTATCCCATTCTGTTCTCACTCTACAGGCAACCAATCCCCACGATGTAAACACAAAAACCACTCCAAATTCTTCCCTCTACAAGCCTAGGGCATTAGATTATCTTGAAACTCACCACAACAACAAATCCGATCGAAGCAACATCTGGCCACCATTGAAATGCACTGATATGCACCAATTCGTTTCTTCCTCAAACTTAACCTAAACTAAACTACACATAATGGAGATTAACCTGCGCTATCCAACTACAATTATGATGCAGTAATTCAAGAGATACTAGCACTAACAGTTTGTTGCACCTGTCACCAATCATTACCAATCCTTTCCAAATTCATCTAACTTAATCTCCTAACCACCTAGATCAAGTCTAAACTAATAAAATCATGTTAAACTAACTGAATTAAGCAAATCGAATGAAAACTTACCTGATGAGAAACCTTGAAAACAGCTATGGAAGATGTGGATCTGAAGCTTCTAAGTGTTGAATCTTGATCAATCCTTGATGAACTTGATTCTGTATGCAAAATTCTGGAGATTCCTTGCTTGAATTATGCTATTCACTTGAACTTGTGATTTTGATGTTGATGAAAAAAGCACTCGAAAATGGATGAGAATCACCAAAACCTTGCTTCAATTATGATCTATGATGATGATGGAGTAAAATTGAATTGATTTTGATGAAGATTGATGAAGAATTTGAGAGATTTGGAATGAAACTTTTATGAACAAGAATGAGAAATTTGTGGAATTCTTGGTGCAAATGAAGCCAACCCTTGCCAAATTCTCCTTTCATGAATATATAGACCCCAATGGTACATTCTAGATCCATCTTGCACATTCCCTTGTTTTCAAACTTTGATCCATTTTTGAAGTGTTTCTTCAATTACAAGTAACCAAAGATAGCTTCATTTTTTCCTTCTAAACTCAAAAAAGTGTGTGAACCATTGTTCTTAGAATTGTTTTTCCATTCAAAATCATATATTGGAAGTCTCCATTTGGACTTGGAAATCTCCCAAACCATTTTTCAATTTGAAATTATTCACTTTATAAGCCTTTTTAGTTCCTATTTTGACCAATCATGCAACTCCATGCTATGAGCTTCTCCAATAACTTGTGACCCTCTTTCTAGACTTAAAATCCCATTTGGAGCAAGTTTGATGTTGTAAGTTTTTCCATTTGAGGCCTCCTTGTATGAGTTTTGGACATAGGTTAAAATGACCTGTAATTCACAAATGCCCAAAATACCCTTTGCTTGTCAAGACCATAAGTTGAGTTCTCCACATCATATGAAGGCATACCATACCATTCTAGAAATCTAAGACAATGAGGAACAATTCTTATGTTGACCAAGAATTCATTTGAAATCTCCTTGAGAGGTAAAAATTGCTTGGAAGTCAAGTCACTTTCACAGACAAAAATTCAGACACCCCAGATGACCTGTAACTTGCAGGGACCATAACTTGAGTTCTATAAATCTCCTTGAGGTCTTCCACCACTCTAATTAAAGGTCTTGAGATCCTCTACAAGTTTCATGTTGGCCAAGAAGCCATTTGAAGCTAGCATTTTGACTTATCTTGCTTGGAAATTTGACCTAAACTAGGGGATTTTACAGAGAAACCCTAATTTAGTAACTCCTCTTCTCCTTGATTTCTCTTGAATTCTCTTTGCCATATCTCCATATCCTTCTTTATATGTCCAATGTTGATCCCCACATCTCTTCAATAGACTTGAATGCCCTCTTAAGTCAGTCAATTGACCTAGGGTTGACCTAGGGTTGACCCAGATGAAACCCTAGTTGACTGTCTTCCACTATAGCTCTTGTGCTTTCATCAATGACTTGCTTTCTTCTCCAAATGACTTTATAAGTCTCTCAAGATGTCTAGATGCTCTCCATGCTTTCATTTCACAGCTCATAATCCTCTTGTTGATCCTCAGATACCCTCAGCTAGGAGATGGACTCAAGGCTTGATCTGCTGAACTCTTTGCTTTCAAATTCTTTCCTGATGACTTAAATATGATTGAATTGGAATAATAACCTCATGATAGGCCTCTAGAGATGAAAATAATGATTGGTCCCCTGTTGAATGACTTGCTATGCTTATGCTATGCAGATGGTTAGTCTATGTACATGACTCTATATGCAAATGCTAGTAATAATGAAACATAAACCAAGGAATAAGGTTGGGCAAATTTAGGGTGCAACAGCTGCCCCTATTCAAGCGACTTGGACCCGATTGGATGAAGAGCCCGGAGCCTTCAGACATTCGCGGTACGAGACGGTTGAATACTAGTGAAACCAGAAATTTGCCAACCGCAGAAATAAACTGCGCTCCTGCTTGAGGAATGACATTCGTCAGCTGAATCTGACTGTTAGAGTAACCCACTGATCTCGCGCGACCGTGCTGGGGATTGTCTTCATCGTTCTGAAGAGGATTCTGTCATAACATTTTGCTTACTTGTCCACGTTAGGACTCTGTCTGTCATCAATACGAAGAAATCTCAACTAAATCTGTCCACGTTAGGACTCCACCTGCTGTTAACTCAGAAAAATCTCGGCAACTCCGCTGGGGATACTTCGTCCGCCCACGTCAGGAATAAAATACTTCCACGTTAGGAATAACGCTTGTCCACGTTAAAAATCACATCGTCCACGTTAGGAGTAACGCTTTTATCTTTCCACGTTAGGAAGCAATCTTCTTTCCACATAAGGAGAGCTACATCAATCTGTCCACGTAAGGACTCCAATACCACTTGACATGTCCGCGTCAGGACTTCGATCTTTCCACGTAAGGAATTCAACTTCTTCTTCCACGTTAGGAACATCTTCTTTGATCTGTCCGCATCAGGACTAAATTCTTGCACGTCAGGAATAATCTCTTTCTTTCTACGTCAGGAATCACTCTTGATATGTCCGCGTCAGGACTTAGTCTTTCCACGTAAGGAATTCAACTCTCTCTCAATTTGTCCGCGTCAGGACTCATTCTTCCACGTAAGGAATGCCATCTGAACCTGTCCACGTAAGGACTACAACCTTTCCACGTTAGGAATGCAACTTCTGATATGTCCGCGTAAGGACTCGATCTTTCCACGTAAGGAATCTCCATCTTTCCACGTTAGGAATAATAATAATTTCTTTGATTTGTCCACGTCAGGACACTGATCTCGTCTTGATTCGTCTACGTTAGGACTCAGGCGTCTTCGACTCGCTGAGGAAATAAGACTTGTCCACGTAAGGACTCACGCGTCTTCGACTTGCTGGGGAAATATCCGCGTCAGGACTTACACTTTGCCAACAACACGAAGAAGGATAAATTTGTCCACGTCAGGACTCTCGTATCTTGTCATCACAAAGAACTACAAACTTGTCCACGTCAGGACGCACATTTCACCATTACGAATAAAGATATCTGCTGGAAACAAATGATCCACGTCAGGACACCAACACGAAGAATAACCAATCTTGTCCACGTAAGGATTTCGCATCCGATCAATACCGAGAAATCAAATCTGTCCACGTTAGGACTAGCACATATCGTCAACCTGAGGAAATAGACCTGTCCACGTAAGGACTCGCACACTTTACCAATCCGGTAAAACAAACCTGTCCGCGTTAGGACGCCCACTTCTGAAGAAATCCCATCAATCTAGGAATAAACTGTCCGCGCTAGGACTTGGTTCTTCAATGATCCTCACCCACAACCTTCTTAGCACTGACGTGACAGCGACTTCGAGATGAGCTCTACTGGGGATGTCTGAAAACCAACTATCGGACACCTGCTCCGAAATTCTGATTCATGCGATCCGTTGATGACAAACAAACTCTGCTTGGGGATAAGAAGACACTTATCCTGGCCACTCTGGCTGGGGAAAATAAGAGACCTTTACATAAATGACTCTGCTGGAGTTTTATCATGATAACTCTGTGGGAATACCGCCGAAGCTGACATTATCATTGAATATCTCCTGCCGAGATCTTGACTGTTGGTAATTTATTTGAGCAAGAGCTCTCTCCACCTGAACTACTAGAGTACAGGAACTTCTTCAGCAAAATAAGTGCTGGAAGGATAATGCCGACTTGCCGGGGATAGCCTGATGCTACAAAATTACTCCGGCAGAATAAATGATGGAAGAGTGAAGTCGACCCTGCTGGGAAGTTGGGAACTCAAACCACACGTCTTGTTGAAGTAACCCCTTGCTGGAGAATATAACTTTGCTGAGGAATAGCAGATGCGCACAGCACGATCGGACTTTCTGCTGGCACGTGAACTGAAATCACCGGTATCTCTGACAAAATAAATGACAGGAACCGCCATCAACTCTGCTAGGGAGAGTCTTGATCTTCGAATTCCACTGGAAGGAAAGAACACTTGCAAAGAGAATTCCTCTGGGGATGGCCGGATTCTCTTGGGGAAAATTAACTGACTCCGCTGGGGGAGAGTGCCTGACCCTGCGGGGAAAAATGAACCTGTCTGAATACAGCCTCACGATCTTGGAATCGCCAAACTCTGCTGAGGACGAGTAACTTCTCTGGAGCCCGTCCTGCGTGGGGGACTAAGTCTTTCGTTAACACAATCTTTTGATCATCTTCCTCGTATGGTTACGATACCTGCAGCAACACAAACAAGACACGACAAGCCTGTGCAATCAAATCAATTCAGGTTAGTGACGTTACACTCAGTTAATTCAAAGCTTTAACAATTGTTGGCAAGGGCCAGTGATGTTATACTCATGCTAGTTTCATCAAACTTAGGCGTTTTATCGTGCGCAAAACAGTAAAGAACAGGCATCAAGTACTGAATAACACATTTTCATTGATTGGGCCCCTGAATGAGCGGAGTTTTTGTACACGGGATGTAACTCCTGAAAAGAGGAAGCTACGCAAAGCAAATACATAAGTATGCAAGTATTCACAAGAAGCATAAATATTGACAAATTAAATTTTGTACACATGTCGGCAACTGGATGCAGATGAACACCACGAACTGATCCTCCCATGACTCGTCCGACTCTTATACTTTCCCGGTATCCCTACTTCTGAAGAGGTTGTATCCGATAACTGACTCCTCAAATATATTCTCCCGCATTGATACTCATTGAATTCAAATTCGGACCGCAGTCATTTGCTTTTCTCATCCCTAACTTTTGCGTGAACCGCCCTTTACGGGTTTTCAGTTCACCGGGATACCCCTTTTTGCCGAAGCCGCCCAGTGTGGGTTTTCAACTTCGCGGGTGTACATTTTTTCAATTTTATCCCTAACTTTTGCCCGAACCTTTCATTCTGTTTTTGGTTCGCCAGGATGCCCCATTTTTGCCTGGACTCTTTTTTTTTTTTTTTTTTTTTTTTTTTTTTCCAGCGGGTCTATTTTAAGCAAAGTATTTTTTAACTGCGTCCGAATTCACAGGTGACGCAAAGTCTTCTCCGTCCATGGTGGACAACAATAACGCTCCTCCCGAAAAGACCTTGCTGACAACATATGGCCCTTCGTAATTGGGGGTCCACTTGCCCCTGTGATCTGCCTGCGGCGGGAGAATCCTTTTCAGCACAAGGTCGCCCGTCTGAAAGCTTCGCGGAAGTATCTTCTTGTCGTACGCCTTCTTCATTCGTCTTTGGTACAAACGACCGTATGCCAGAGAAGCTAGCCTCTTCTCATCCATCAAACTCAGTTGGTTCAATCTGTTCGTTACCCATTCTGCCTCGTCCAGCTGAACGTCTCGCAATACCCTCAGAGAAGGGATCTCAACTTCCAATGGTAATACCGCCTCCATTCCGTATACCAACGAGAATGGAGTTGCCCCGGTTGATGTGCGTACCGTCGTACGATAACCGTGCAAAGCGAAAGGTAGCATCTCGTGCCAATCCTTGTAAGTCACCACCATTTTCTGGACAATCTTCTTTATATTCTTATTGGCTGCTTCGACAGCGCCATTCATCTTGGGTCGGTAAGGGGAGGAGTTGTGATGTTCAATCTTGAAATTCTGACAGAGCTCCTTCATCATTTTGTTGTTCAGATTAGAACCGTTATCCGTGATTATCCGCTCGGGAATCCCATATCGGCAAATGATATCTCTCTTGATGAATCTAGCCACCACTTGCTTCGTTACGTTTGCGTAGGACGCCGCTTCCACCCACTTGGTGAAATAATCGATTGCTACTAGGATGAACCGGTGCCCGTTAGAAGCCGTCGGTTCGATCTTTCCGATCATATCGATTCCCCACATCGAGAATGGCCATGGAGATGACATCACATTTAGAGGACTTGGAGGCACGTGTATCTTGTCAGCATATATTTGGCACTTGTGGCACTTTCTTGCGAACTTGAAACAATCAGTTTCCATCGTCAGCCAAAAGTAACCTGCCCTCAGCAGTTTTCTCGTCATAGCATGTCCACCAGCATGCGTGCCAAAGGCACCTTCGTGAATTTCCTCCATGAGAAGCTTTGCCTCTTTTTCGTCTACACAACGCAACAACACCAAATCGTGGTTTCTTCTGTATAAGACGCCATCCGGGTTCAAATAGAAATTGCCCGCTAATCTCCTGAGAGTCTTCTGATCTTGACTGGATGCCCCAGCCGGATACTCTTTATTCTTCAGGAAATTAAGGATATCAAAATACCACGGTTTGCCATCAGACGCTTCATCAATAGCAAATACATAAGCTGGCCTGTCCAACCGAGAGATAGTGATCTGGGGAGCCTCGTTCCAGAAATTGACCTTGTACATGGAAGACAAGGTGGCAAGGGCGTCAGCCATTTGATTTTCTGCTCGTGGCACGTGATGCAATTCAACTTTGTCGAAGAAAGGCAATAATCTCCTTGCATAATTCATATAATGTATCAAATTGGGCTGCCGTGTCTCCCATTCCCCTTTGATCTGATTCACTACCAGAGCTGAGTCTCCGTATACGTCTAAATGTTTGATTCGCAAATCAATAGCTTCTTCAAGCCCCATTATACAAGCTTCGTATTCGGCCTCATTGTTGGTAACGGCAAAGGTCAATCGGGCAGTAAACGGGATGTGCGACCCATGTGGCGTCGTGATAATTGCCCCTATTCCGCTACCGTAAGCATTCACAGCTCCGTCAAATATCATCTGCCATTGGGACCCCGGCTCTGGTCCTTCGTCTGGTAACGGCTCTTCACAATCCTTCATCTTGAGATACATGATATCCTCGTCAGGAAAATCAAATCTCATCGATTGATACTCTTCAATAGGCTGCTCCGCCAGATACTCAGACAGCACACTCCCCTTTATTGCCTTTTGCGAGACGTATTGAATATCATATTCAGTCAAGACCATCTGCCAACGGGCAATTCTACCTGACAACGCCTGCTTTTCGAATATATATTTGATCGGATCCATCTTCGAGATGAGCATGGTTGTATGATTCAGCATGTACTGCCTCAGACGCTTGGCGGCCCAGGCTAGCGCGCAACAAGTTTTCTCCAGCATTGAGTACCGAGATTCACAGTCTGTAAATTTCTTACTCAGATAATAGATTGCATGCTCTTTTCTCCCCGTCTCGTCGTGTTGACCGAGAACGCAACCCATGCTTCCCTCAAGAACCGTCAAATACATTATCAAGGGTCTCCCTGCCACCGGAGGTATCAAGATAGGAGGCTCCTGCAGATACTTCTTTATTTTGTCGAACGCCTTTTGACAATTTTCGTTCCACATCACAGCTTGATCTTTCTTTAGCAACTTGAATAATGGTTCACACGTGGCAGTTAGGTGAGATATGAACCGGGCAATGTAGTTCAATCTCCCTAAAAACCCGCGCACCTCTTTCTCTGTTTTAGGCGTCGGCATTTCTTGAATCGCTTTTATTTTAGCAGGATCGACCTCTATTCCTCTTTCGCTTACGATAAACCCCAGGAGCTTACCCGATCTCACCCCGAAGGTGCATTTGTTAGGGTTCAGCCTCAGCCTGAACTTCCTAAGCCTTTTAAACAACTTCAACAGATTCACCAGATGCTCTTCCTCTGTCTGGGATTTGGCAATCATATCGTCAACATAAACTTCGATCTCTCTATGCATCATGTCATGAAAGAGAGTCGTCATCGCACGCTGATATGTTGCCCCAACATTTTTCAAACCAAAGGGCATCACTTTGTAACAAAATGTTCCCCAAGGCGTTATAAAAGTGGTCTTCTCCATATCCTCTGGCGCCATTTTAATTTGATTGTAGCCTGAAAAGCCATCCATGAAGGAGAATACAGAGTACTGAGCAGTATTATCAACTAACACGTCAATATGAGGAAGTGGAAAATCGTCTTTTGGGCTTGCTTTATTCAAATCTCTATAATCCACGCACATTCGAACCTTGCCATCTTTCTTTGGCACTGGTACGATGTTGGCAACCCATGAAGGATACTTCGTCACAGCCAGGAAACCAGCGTCCCACTGTTTTTGGACTTCCTCTTTGATCTTCACTGCCATATCTGGTCGAGTTCTACAAAGCTTTTGTTTGACTGGCGGGCAATCTTCTTTCAGTGGCAGGCGATGCACAACCATGTCTGTATCGAGCCCTGGCATATCTTCATACGACCAAGCGAATACATCACTATACTCTCTGAGCATTTCAACCAGTCTTCGCTTGATATCACTCTGTAGTGCGGCTCCGATACGAACATTCTTCTCAACCCCTTCCGACCCCAAGTTGATAATTTCGATGACCTCATCGTGAGGCAGAATGGCTCTTTCCTCTTGCTTCACTAACCAAGATAGTTCTTCATGAACATCGCTATCTTCAACGACCTCTTCTTCGGCCTGGAATACCGGGTGCTCGAAGTCGGGACGAGTCATAGGTGGTTCAAGGATGTCATCTGAAAATGTTATCCTGCAAAAGGAAGGGTTAAGTGCTTCAAAATGCGTATAAAGCGAATAACCACGTTGCCATTTTATTGAAAAATATAAAACAGGAACGACAGGGATTACAGTATTTGCACATGAGAAAACGCCATTCATTTAATGATTAACGCACAATGTTTATAACAACATAGCCCTAAGCAAATCCTGATGCCCCGGGCAAGACATCAGATTATTCAACAATTAATAAAGCAAAGCATTACTGTTTAAAAGTCACAGGAACAAGCTCCTGAATAGACCAGTTGCACAGTCCTTGTCCTGGCGTGCTTGGCTGAATCCAGGCATCCATATCACAATCGCTGTCCCCTTCGTCGGACTCTGAAGCAGCATTGACAGATTCATGGCATACTCCACTGGCAGAGATGGTGATTGACTTTCTGAAATGAGGGGCCCCCACGGAAGGAACTGATGACGACGGTCGGTACCCCAGTCCGAACCGGTCCATCTTCACCGGAATGTCCAATACTTTGCCCTAGCCCTTGGCTTCTCCTGCTTCCACTAGCGCTTGAGCTTCTTTATACGATGAGACAGCTATCTCTGGCACTTTGCTCGGCCCGGGACTCTTGTCCTTGACGCGCAAACCTTCGAATGCCTGGCACGGTGTCTCGTGGATCTCCCCGTCGACTTCCACATATTTAAACGAAGATAGATGGCTGACCAGGATGTCTTCTTCTCCGCACACGGTGACTACACTGTCCCCGACCATATACTTTAACTTCTGATGCAGGGTCGACGTGACTGCCCCTGCCCCGTGAATCCAAGGTCTTCCCAGCAAGCAGCTGTACGCAGGCTGTATATCCATGATATAAAACTCCGTTGCAAACACTTCCGGCCCCACTTGCAGAGGCAAGGTAATTGATCCGAAGACTGTTCTCCGCGTGCCGTCAAACGCTCTGACTACCAAATCGCTGGGTGTACACAAAATCCCTCGAACATCCAGCTTCATCATAGCCTTCTTAGGCAGCACGTTCAAAGACGACCCGGTGTCAACCAATACGTGCGACATTGTCGACCCCCTGCACTCAACAGATACATGTAATGCCATATTATGATCCCTTCCTTTCGGAGTCAAGTCGAAATCAGTAAAGCCCAGACTGTGGCCTGCATTCACGTGTGCCAATACTCCTTCTAGCTGGTTTACGGAGACATCCTGTGGTACGAAAGAAGTGTCCAGGACTTTCAGCAAAGCGTTCCTGTGGGCTTCCGAACACAACAGCAATGACAGAATAGATATTTTGGATGGCGTTTGCTGCAGATGCTCCACGATTTTATAATCGCTCTTCCGAATTAAGCGCATGAATTCTTCGACATCCTTAGATGCTGCTCCTTTTTCATTTGCTTGAACCGGACCATTCTCAACCGCTTTCCCCTTTCCTTTCGCTAGCCTTTCGGCTTCCACTTCAGGAGATATAAAGATCCTACCACTCCTCGTCATGCCTCCCGAGCCAACAACATTATCCACAACCTCCGCTGACTGCTTGTTGACATCGATCTTAATCCCGTCACAATACACCTCTAGCCCATATGACCATGGGACTGCTTTCGTGTTCTCATACGGTATTGGCCCGGCTTTAGTTATAGTAATCGGTGGTCGTTGAGCTGGTGCTGAAATAGTGATCGTCTTCCTAGGAATTGTCACTGTGGCAACATCACTCCGATTATCCACTACTGGTCCTGCAGGCTCATCAGTTGCTGTTCGATCAAACTGCAATACACCTTCATCAATTAAGGCCTGAATGCCTTTCTTCAGATCCTCACACCCCCCAGACAGGGCCCAACAATCTAAACAGTACTCATTACAACCCGGGTAAACACCTCCTTGCAACAGTCGGCTCTTTATTTCGCTCAGCGGCGTCTTTAAATCCTCAACGTTCCTAATCAGATTCAGCCCTTCCTCCGTCAGCACGGCATTCGCCCCATGATTAGGCATGGGTTTCTGGATTATATTCGGAACTGTCGTCCCGAAGTTGATAGATTTGTTGTCCAAAAGATCCTGTACAACGTGCTTAAAAGCATGACAACCTTCGATATCATGGCCCGGGGCCCCAGAATGAAACTCGCAGTGCCTATTTGCATCATAACCGAACGGGGGAGTTCCCGTTATCGGTGCCAAGGTTCTTTTCTCTACTAGATTCAATCCCAACAAAGTCTGCAATAAATCAGCATAGGTAGAGGGAGGTTTCTCGAACACCCTTCTCGGCTTGCCACCCTGGAATTTTCGTTGAGCTTGCTGTGCCCCCTGCTGAGGCTGCTGCTGCTGTGGCATTGGTTGCTGCTGAACCGGTTGTTGTTGCTGATAAGGAATAGTGACACTCGACACTTGCTGCGGCTGACGATATTGATTCCTTCCCCTGCCTCGGCCTCGGCCTCGGCCTCCAAATACAGCGCTAGCTTCGCCCTGACGGCGCCCACCATAAGCTTTCTTACTACTGCCAGATGCAGTAGATTCGTCGACCTGGAACTTTCCTTGCTTAATGTTCCGCTCAATCTTTTCGCCCATCAGAATCAGATCTGAAAAACTAGCCAGAGACGTATGAAACAGCATATCATGAAACAGCCCGGTGAATGTACCAACAAACACATCGTTCATTTCTTTATCTTCTACAGGGGGACGGACCCTGACAGCCATATCGCGCCACCTTTGCGCGTATTCTTTAAAACTCTCCCCCTTCTTCTGCGAAAGCCCGGCCAACTGGACCCGATTGGGCGCCAGATCGCTGTTATACTTGTAATGGGCTACGAACGCCTCCGCTAATTGCTTCCAAGTCTTGATATCAGTGGGCTCCAACCCCATGTACCACTCTAAGGAAGGACCCGATAGACTATCCTGAAAGAAATGCATGAGCATTCTTTCGTCAGTGGAGTATGCAGACATCTTTCTGTAATAAGCTCGTACATGCACTTTCGGGCATGTGTCTCCTTTGTACTTATCGAACGCAGGCGCTTTGAATTTAATGGGCACCCTCAGCCCAGGTACCAAGCCCATAGTTGCCATGTCCAATCCCACAGCACTCTGGTTTAAGACTCCCTTCATTTGCTCTTCCAGCATTCTAATCTTTTGAGAATCATCCATCGGCCCTTCAAAACCCCCTCCAGAGAAGGCGTCTTCCTGTTGATCCTCTTGCCACATACCGTTTCCAGCCCCGTATCCATCATATGCATTATTACGTCCAGCTCTGTTCTGATTCATCCCCGGACCTCGGCCTCTGTTGCCGTACCCTTGAACACCTCCAGCAGGACCACCAGCCATAAAACCAGCACCGTTTCCGTTTCCAAAGCCTCCGTACCCCTGATTGACCATACCATAACCATCTTGCCCAAAGCCTTGAGCATTAAAGCCATACTTGCCAGTGTTGTCGAATCCCTGATCGTTGAATCCGAACCCAGCGTTGACAAAGCCATTGCCTCCGAGATTATCTCCCAAATTGACATCACCCAGCCCAGCATTGTGGACAGCAGTTTCATTACCAACTCCGACGTTACCATTCACAGCAGTGGTAGCGTTGTTGACGTTAGCAGCATTCATATTGACGACAGGCGGAGCCACTGGCGTGGGAGTGCCGTCTCCATGAGCAGTATCAACCCGGACAGACTGATGATCTTCGTTACCATGACCAGCGTTGCGAGCCAACAGAGGCTGGACCATGGCCTGCAAATTCTCTTGCCCTTTTGCTATAGCCTCCATGGTCTGCATGAAGAGGGCGAGCTTCTCGCGTACATCCTGCATCTCATTCTGAATCTGGTCCATGACTTTCCGACAGTTGGATCGTGTAGAATAGCGGTGCGGATGTTGATCTGGAATCCTGTTAAGTACCTGATACAGAGCAAGAGATAAGACACCATTCATAGATTACCTGTTATGCAATATGAATATGAATGCAATGCAATGTGTCTGTGCATTAGGGAAGTTCATTCCCCCAGTTCTAGTGCGAAAGTGCCGGTGCAGTGACAGTACTGACAATAGGAACATCGGAACTGAATCATAGAAAGCCTCATATATTGCAGAGAGAATCAATAAGCCCAGGGTACAATATCACTGAGAGTACAAAGATGGCATGACCTCAACCAACAATCCTGGTGATGGTCAGCACTATGCAAATAAAGCATACAAATAATGGAATGATCAAATCCTCCCAAAAGTCTGGTACTCCTCTATCATCTTTTTGGTCTCCGGATGGCTTGGTCGATCAAGCAGCCCTTCAACAAGCTGGTTTCTCTTCTTAAGGACACGGCGTACGTCTTCAGCAGTTTCTTCCCATGTTGCTTCTCCGAAGCAATCTTCTAACTTTCGCTTCTGGGACACTGCTTCATCTCTGGATTTGATTGCCTTGTTCAGTGCATGCTGGACACTATACCGGTTCATCACTTCTTCCTCACACTTCTTGATGCTAGACTTCAACTTTTCCTCGAGGTCGGAAATTTGCTGCTTCAGCTTATCTTCCCTCTTCTTGTTGTTAGTGAGTGTAGCATTCCAAGTCTTATTGCAAGAAGATATCTCTCGGTGTGCCGCGTCGAGCGCCTTCTTTTTGGCTTCCAGCATGTCATGGGAACTTCTGAACTCTTGCCCCAGACGTTCGCGCTTTTTCTTTTCCTCGGTCAACTCCGATCCTAACCTGTTTACCAGCTCAATCTGTTGTTGGAAAGCATATACGGCCTTGTTTTTCTCGCTGCGTGCGTGGGCTAACTCTTGCTCTAACCCTTCGTTAATCTTCATCAAGGCTTCTTTCTCCCTCACAACCTGCTCATAGACTTCTCTAGAAACAGTAGTCGTCTCTGCTACCGGAACGGGAACAAGAATTGGTGCATCTGGAAACGGCATCTTCAACTGACTAGCCCTCTCCTGAATCCACACTCTATAAGGTGCATAGGCCTGACAGTCATTCTTTCCCAACAACGGCTTCCCTTTGCGGTTAATACGCGTCCAGGCACGTTGCAACTTGGCTAATAATTCTCCCTTCAAATCACCTGTGAAGTATAGAGATTCCTGTACTTCCTCCTCCTGAGGTGGATTCTTCAGCGCATATCCAAACTGGCGAATGAATAGAGAAGGGTTGTAGTTGATGCACCCTTTTCTTCCAATCAGTGGGACATTAGGGTAACCAGAACAACTGAAGATAAGCCCGGATCCCAGCAGATCTCTATCAAACCACTCCATATCTTCCGACAATAGCCTCATCAGGCGCTCCGGCCAATCAACTGGGACTGTAGTCTCTGCAACAGATCCTCTCTTAGGAAGGTGACTCTCAAACCACATACTCAACAAGGGCACACACAGATGAACATTCTTCCCTCTTCCCTTCTCATTCTTGTAATGCAGTGAGTGGTAGAGATCTCCGAGTAAGGTAGGTACAGGATTACCAGCGGCGAACAAGTAAAAGGCATCGAAGTCCACAAATTCCGGTATGTTGGGGAACAGTACTATGCCATAAATGCACAAAGCCAACACAGCATTGAAAGCAACCCAGCACCCATTCTTAGCGTACTCTTGGGCTTTACCAACTAAGAACTGAAGTGAGAAGCCTGGAACTCCACGGGAAACAGTAGTCACAAGTTCAGAAGCATCAACATGCAAGGCTTTCGCCAATTCCTCCGGCTTAGGTTTGGCGTCATAATGAATGAACGGAACCTGGTTCTGCACGGGCAGTTCAACATACTCAGCGTATTCCTCCAAGGTTGGTCCCATAATAAAGTCAGAGAACGTGAAGCACCTCAAAGCCGGGTCGTAGAATTGCATCAAAGCATACAGCCCATCTAACTCTACCTCTGTAGGTTTGCACACCAATCTCAATAATCTACCATAGCTCATCCGGAAGCTCCTACGAACACCCTCATCAGCAAGAGAGATCAACCCAAGTAGAGGAACAACATCAGGCGTAGGCAATTTGTAAGCAACTGTTCTCCTTAAGCTAGTCATGATCACAACTCAGAAGTACGGGCACTAAAACTAGGGAAATGCAAATGCACCTGCAGCACAGACACACGTTAGTGAAATGCAAATGATAATGGATATGCGGGGATGCAATGCAAGTGACATTCAACAGGGACAAGATCTGCAGCTGAATAGCCTGAACCCAATCAAGAAAGGTCTCAGATAGACCGTCCAGAAGTCATCAAACCCTGGTCTCAGATAATAAAACTCCAATACTGGTCTCTGACAGACCACAAATCATAACTCACTGGTCTCTGATAGACCTCAAATCCCATCTATAACTGGTCTCTGACAGACCTCAGAATCACATCTCCAAATGGTCTCTGACAGACCTCATAGCTCTCCCAATGGTCTCTGACAGACCTCAGAATAAATCTCCAAATGGTCTCTGGCAGACCTCATAACTCTCCATAAATAACCAGGATCTCTGATCAAGAAATAACCGGTAGTCTGGAGGTCTAGTTACCTGCATAACCCTGAATCCCCTCACAGGTGGGTGGCCCTATAACTGGCACAAGGTACGGCATCCTATGCGGTCGTCGGCGTCACAGACTTTCAGGGTTGATGATACGATTCCCAGAAGGAGTGGCATCATCAATTCCTAAAGAGGCCTCACTCAGCCAACTTCCAAATGATCGGTCCTCAGAGTCGACAATCCAACTAACCAGCAACCCACGCCAACCAAAGGAAGGGGCAGGAGGCCAACCAGAGGAACCTCGTCTGAGTGTAGATTTCATGGGACACCAAAGCAAGCAAAGCAAGCGGGCGCCCACTAATTTCTACTCTAATTCTAGGTGCACTCAAGCCCAGGTCCGGCTTATCTCTCAATATCAGAACACCCGTCACACCCCAGATACAGCAATAATAATCAATATACAAAGCTGAAGAATGCAGGGTTAGAAATATACAATAACTCCATACAAAATCCTCGACGGGAAAACAAGCGTTAGGATTGACTCTCTCAAGGGACGTTGGATCCCAAATGCATAAGAACCATCGCAGTCCTTAGCAGCCAGGGGACGTTGGATCCCCAGCAGAGTCGCCAGCTGTCGCTACTGCGAAAATCGGCGCCGGCTGAACAGAAGAGTCGCCACCGTGCGTTATTTATCCCACGGGAGGGAAAGGAAACGCTCAGAGTAAACCTCGCGCAACATGGGAAAGGTATGGTCATCGCAACCAAAACCGGGGTTCGGGAGTCGGTTACGCAAGGGGAAGGTATTAGCACCCCTCACGTCCGTCGTACTCGACGGGATCCACGCTTGTTTTCGGGTATGGATTGTTATTCTATCTAAACTATAGGTCAAGGGTTAAAAGAAAAGAAAATGAAAATAAAAATGACTCGGCAAAGTATCGCACTTTATGCCTACGTATTCCCGTCTGGAACGAGAAATCAGAGTCAACGTAGTTCGCCTACCTACGGGAAAGGAGGGGAAGGTTGCTCGCTAGGATATCGCATCCTATGCCTACGTACTTCCACACAACATGGAAGATCAGAGCAAACGTAGTTCAGGCCACGTACGACACAAGTCTGTCCTTGATTGATTTTATTCCTTCTGAAAAAGGTTTTCTTGATTAGCAGTCCCGGCGGACAAAAATGACGTCTTGATGAGTTCACATTCTTTTACGGAAGAAGTGTCTTTTATTGTGTTTGAAATCTTTATGTGTTTTTCTGTTTGTTTTGAGGAAGAAGAGACAGAACTCTAACCTACGGTTGCGAAGGGAAACAAATTAACCTAATGTTATCATGCATGGGTTAAGACCTAGTGTCTATCATGCTCCTCTCTTGCACAGAGAGAAACAGAGATCCTACGGGATAGGCTGAAACAGAAACAATATCAGATATATACAGTAAAGCAGTAAAATGCATGGATGCAGCAATACAAGCGAGGCAAGGGAGTCCCACTCAACCTCGAACCTAGAAAACAATAGGCAAAAGTGAACAGACTTCACTTTCAACCCAACAGGGTAAACAGCAAACAATACAGCTCAGAAAACCAATCAATACATCAGCAAATGAAATACACCAGCACAAGAAACAGCATCAGCAGCTCTGACTCCACATCTAGCTTCAAGCAATCTCCAATCAGCTACAAGCTTCAACAAGCATCAATCTCCATCTTCTTGACCTTCAGGCAAGGGCTTTGATCATCTGTCTTCTATCTACACTGGCTTTTCTTCAAGCTCAAACCTCCAGGATGAGGGATCAGTCACAAGAGCGAATTGAGTGTTAAGCAATCAGTTGACTACCAAAGGTGGTGAACAGACTGCTCTTAACACAAAGAGACATTTTCTCTCAAGAGTTCTATCTCATAGACACAATCACCAAGCCTTCCAAAGGAAGGGGGTGAGTGTCTTAAAGAGACTCTGAATCACAGAGAAGAATGGATGCAGACAAGGCAATCCATGTTTGAGAAACAATCATTCTAATCTAGAGCTCTGCCTAGCTCCTAAACCCTAATCTCCTCAACAGCTGCTGGCAAGAATCTCCTCCTCAACTCTGACAGTTGATCTTCAATCTTAGAATCTCCAATGATCTTCATCTTCACAAATCTTCAGCTTCCCCAGGGCCCCAGACAAACCTCATACCCAAACAGACAAGCAACAATCCCCAGAGGGCACACCACACCAGACAATTAGATATACAGACAGTAATAATAGCAGTAGGGGAATCCTGACTTTTTCTAAGGGATCTAATAGCTACCCATAGCCCATATAGTCCCATAACTAATCTGTTCAAACCCTAAGTCCTAAGGGAAATGAAATCAAACTCCTAAGTTGTTACCTAAAACCCTAGTTTTGTACATGATGTTCAAGCATTTATTAATCACCCAAAATTAACTCCTAAAAATGGGAACTAAAATATTTCTACAAGTTTAATATCTCATCTAAACAATATAAAAAGAATGACTAAAAAATATCAAAGCATGTGAGAGAACAAAAATTATTAAAATGATGCATGAAATGAATTATTTAATATGACATTTATTTAGAAAATATGTAAAAAATATGAAATAAAACTAAAAATGAAATTTTATTTTTCTACAATATTCTAGACATTCTAAAGAAAATATGGTAAAAAGAATGGATTAAAATGCATTTTTTATGAATTAGTTATGATTTTATGAAATTGGTAAAATATTAAAATGAAATAAGAAAATTAAAATTGAATTAAATGAGGGAGGGGGGTACGAATAGAACTCGCCCCAGTTCAATCCATGATGGGCCCTCACAATGGGGGTGCGCTTATCACTTTACCAAGGCCCAGCTTCGTTCAGCAAATAAAGAATAGAAAGAAATGCCAGGGGGTGAGAAAAGCAACAGAATCACGTTAGAAATTGGTTTTGGGCCTAACACGGGGGGTGGGATTAGCACGATTCAACTCAGGCCCGCCCGTTTCAATTAATGAAACGGCGCGTTTTGGCCTCAACCTCAATTCCCTCCAAACGCTCAGATTGAATAACAACCACAAGATCATGCTGAAAGTCAAAAGTCCTACACTCAAGGAACGGCCACGATTATCTCTTCCTCCTTGGTTCTGCAAGTTAGGGTTTCAATTCACCATGGAAGCCATGCACGAGCAACTTTATCCCATTCTGTTCTCACTCTACAGGCAACCAATCCCCACGATGTAAACACAAAAACCACTCCAAATTCTTCCCTCTACAAGCCTAGGGCATTAGATTATCTTGAAACTCACCACAACAACAAATCCGATCGAAGCAACATCTGGCCACCATTGAAATGCACTGATATGCACCAATTCGTTTCTTCCTCAAACTTAACCTAAACTAAACTACACATAATGGAGATTAACCTGCGCTATCCAACTACAATTATGATGCAGTAATTCAAGAGATACTAGCACTAACAGTTTGTTGCACCTGTCACCAATCATTACCAATCCTTTCCAAATTCATCTAACTTAATCTCCTAACCACCTAGATCAAGTCTAAACTAATAAAATCATGTTAAACTAACTGAATTAAGCAAATCGAATGAAAACTTACCTGATGAGAAACCTTGAAAACAGCTATGGAAGATGTGGATCTGAAGCTTCTAAGTGTTGAATCTTGATCAATCCTTGATGAACTTGATTCTGTATGCAAAATTCTGGAGATTCCTTGCTTGAATTATGCTATTCACTTGAACTTGTGATTTTGATGTTGATGAAAAAAGCACTCGAAAATGGATGAGAATCACCAAAACCTTGCTTCAATTATGATCTATGATGATGATGGAGTAAAATTGAATTGATTTTGATGAAGATTGATGAAGAATTTGAGAGATTTGGAATGAAACTTTTATGAACAAGAATGAGAAATTTGTGGAATTCTTGGTGCAAATGAAGCCAACCCTTGCCAAATTCTCCTTTCATGAATATATAGACCCCAATGGTACATTCTAGATCCATCTTGCACATTCCCTTGTTTTCAAACTTTGATCCATTTTTGAAGTGTTTCTTCAATTACAAGTAACCAAAGATAGCTTCATTTTTTCCTTCTAAACTCAAAAAAGTGTGTGAACCATTGTTCTTAGAATTGTTTTTCCATTCAAAATCATATATTGGAAGTCTCCATTTGGACTTGGAAATCTCCCAAACCATTTTTCAATTTGAAATTATTCACTTTATAAGCCTTTTTAGTTCCTATTTTGACCAATCATGCAACTCCATGCTATGAGCTTCTCCAATAACTTGTGACCCTCTTTCTAGACTTAAAATCCCATTTGGAGCAAGTTTGATGTTGTAAGTTTTTCCATTTGAGGCCTCCTTGTATGAGTTTTGGACATAGGTTAAAATGACCTGTAATTCACAAATGCCCAAAATACCCTTTGCTTGTCAAGACCATAAGTTGAGTTCTCCACATCATATGAAGGCATACCATACCATTCTAGAAAGCTAAGACAATGAGGAACAATTCTTATGTTGACCAAGAATTCATTTGAAATCTCCTTGAGAGGTAAAAATTGCTTGGAAGTCAAGTCACTTTCACAGACAAAAATTCAGACACCCCAGATGACCTGTAACTTGCAGGGACCATAACTTGAGTTCTATAAATCTCCTTGAGGTCTTCCACCACTCAAATTAAAGGTCTTGAGATCCTCTACAAGTTTCATGTTGGCCAAGAAGCCATTTGAAGCTAGCATTTTGACTTATCTTGCTTGGAAATTTGACCTAAACTAGGGGATTTTACAGAGAAACCCTAATTTAGTAACTCCTCTTCTCCTTGATTTCTCTTGAATTCTCTTTGCCATATCTCCATATCCTTCTTTATATGTCCAATGTTGATCCCCACATCTCTTCAATAGACTTGAATGCCCTCTTAAGTCAGTCAATTGACCTAGGGTTGACCTAGGGTTGACCCAGATGAAACCCTAGTTGACTGTCTTCCACTATAGCTCTTGTGCTTTCATCAATGACTTGCTTTCTTCTCCAAATGACTTTATAAGTCTCTCAAGATGTCTAGATGCTCTCCATGCTTTCATTTCACAGCTCATAATCCTCTTGTTGATCCTCAGATACCCTCAGCTAGGAGATGGACTCAAGGCTTGATCTGCTGAACTCTTTGCTTTCAAATTCTTTCCTGATGACTTAAATATGATTGAATTGGAATAATAACCTCATGATAGGCCTCTAGAGATGAAAATAATGATTGGTCCCCTGTTGAATGACTTGCTATGCTTATGCTATGCAGATGGTTAGTCTATGTACATGACTCTATATGCAAATGCTAGTAATAATGAAACATAAACCAAGGAATAAGGTTGGGCAAATTTAGGGTGCAACAGCTCTATCTACAAAACAAGAAGCTACTCCTGGGCAAGGCCCCTAACAAACCTGAAACAAGCTCCTAATCTATCTCTAAACAAAACTCTATACAAAACCCTAAGCAAAGATCTAAGCAAAAATTCTAATCAAAACCTTAAGCGAGAGGAAGCAATCCCAGCCTCCAAGCTTCAGAACAAGCTTACCAGAGAAAGGGAGCTAAGCAGACAAGCTCGTAGTGCCTTCCTCAGGAGAGTACCAGGAGGTTACTACTCAGGAGTCATATCCTATGCGGCTCGACAACTGTGATCAGTTTACATTCCTCCTCAGGAGAAACTAAACTCACATGAAGGCTCCGGCATCACTGGATATTTGAGAAAACCTATATGCACTAAGGGAACTAAGTGAACAGACTCATAGGACATTCCTCAGGAAAGTGCTAGGAGGCTGACACTTAGGAATTGTATCCTACGTGGCTCAACAACGGTGATCAGTTTACATTCCTCCTCAGGAGAAATTAAACTCACAAGTTGGCTCCAACATCACTGGATACTTAAGAAATCCTAGATAAACTAATGGAACTAAGTGAATAGACCCATAGGACCTTCCTCAGGAAAGTACTAGGAGCTTCCACTTAGGAATCGTATCCCATGTGGCTCAACAACATGTGATCAGTTTACATTCCTCCTCAGGAGGAATTAAACTCACAAGTCGGCTCCGACATCATTGGATACTTACGAAAGAGGTGAGAGGAAAGAATGAAAGTCATTCATAGTGCCTTCCTCAGGAAAGTACCATAAACTCCCTTCAAACTTCAGGATCTCGAACCTCACAAACAGATAACAAGCTTCTAGACTAAGCCTCAATCCACTGCATCTTTGCAAGCTCCAACAGGACTTCAACCAGCTCCTATCCTTAAGAAGAACCCACAGGCCAACAAACCACAAGAAACTATCTCTGAAGTTCAACCACAGTTGAACTTCAAAGTCAGAAGTCATCAAGACTTCTCCTATCTTCAGGATCAGACAAATCATATCAGAACATCCTACAAAAATCTAACAAAAATCCAATGGGAGACCTATATGGCTCTAGGATAACATACTGAAAAATCAGAACAAAATCCAACACCAGATGAAAGAACTAAAATCAGCAACACAGACATATCCACAAACCAATTTATTCAACATCAATAACAATGAAAAAATGCAATTAAAGTGAAAATGCATGATTAAGCTAATGTTTCTGCACTATAAAATTCTACATTGAATTACGAGTCTACAGAAAAAAGAACGGAATTATTTGACTAAATCTACTATTTTTCATGAATTTTCTAATGATATGTATGCACTAAAAAATATTAAAAAAAAGAAATCAATTAAATGGAAACTACACCAAAATAACAAACAAAAATAAAATGACTTTTTTATTTTTATTTAATTTTCTAGGAATTATGATGAAATGGTAGAAAAAGGAAGAATTAAAAAATCACTTATTTCCATTTTATTATGAATTATCTAATATGCAAAGAAAATAAAAGAAATTGAAAGAAAATAAAATTGAAATAAAACTGGAGGGGGGTACTAACAGCAAAGAATTCAGTTCATTCTATATTGGGCCCTGAAGATGGGGGTGCTAAAAGTAAATGGGCGCAGGGCCCAGGTGATCAGAAATCAAACAAACAGAAAAAACGTATGGGGGTGCAACTAGCAGATTTTGCAGTTATTATTCATTGGGCTTACGCCCAGGGGGGTGCTGTTAGCAATTAGGGCCTAAGGCCCAAATCCAATCATTCCCAACTCTCACGCAGGGAGGGGTGGAATTGAGCAAACGGGGGGTATTGGCAGTAATACGCGCTTGGGCTTAGCCCAATACCCCAACCCTAACCCAATTATCTGCTGAACAAAACCAAAATCCTCTCCCAAACCCTAACACTGTTCATCAATACTAAGCTAGCCGCTTCGTCGTCTTCCTCCTCTCCCTTACGCTCTCTCTGCAACTCGGTTCCAGGAAGAAAAAAGAAACCAAACAAAACTTCAAACGCCTCACCACGCTCAAGCGAATCAACACTATAACCTCAACCTCAGCACCCTCTCATATTCAACACAAATTAAACCCAAACCCTAACCAAACAATTTACCCTAACCGAGGCTACGTTCATCAATTGCAATGAAGATACAACAGAGAGAAGACAAACCTGGGTTTACGCGAGGAGAACGAGGGATCTTTGAAGATCTATGTATGTTTGCTGAAGCTTTGATGGCGCGAAGAACACCTCGTAGTGACGAACGACGCTAAGACCTTGATGAAGATTTCCCAAGCCTTGGAACTGATGGATCTTGTACAGATCTGGGGACGTATCAGGCGCGCGTTGTTGTTGAAGGTTGTTGATGGATTCACGAGATTCTTGATGATGATGATGAACGAAGACGTTTCTGGAAATCCTTTGGATGAAGATGAAGATCGTTGAACGTGTTCTGGAAAATTTTTGAGGACGATGAAGGTCTGAGCGAGTTCTGGAGAAGCGATTCTTGAGGTGCGACGAGGATGGATGGATTCTGGGGATTGACTTGAGGTTTCCGGTGAGGCTTGATCTTTCCGGCGAGGCACCGATGAAGGTGGAAGAGGATGAACGGAGCGTTTGGATGAGTTTCTGGCAAAAACGCAGTTTCCGGCGTCTTCAACGGTCTCCGGTGGCCGTTGCGGTGGAGGACGGTGTCTCCGACGGCGTCTGCATGGCCGGCGGTGAAGACCAGCTAGTGGAGTCCAGCTGTTACCTGCATGCAGTGAGGGAAGCTGGTGGCTGGACGCGTGGCCTGGGAGAGAGAGGAAAGAGGCACGTGTGGGCGAGACGTGGCGTGATTCTGAGAGAGTCTCTGAGTTGTGGTGGCGTGATTGCATGCGCGCCGCGTGTCCTCGGAGAGAGAGTGAGAGGGAACGCGTGTGGGGTCTGAAATGGGTGTAACGTGGGCTAGCTCCCTTTTCCACACGTGGCGTGCTTCTGCTTATATACTGATAATTGCTGGCACCTTCTAGAATCTCCTGGACAAAATCTGGAAATTGTTGGACATTTTGGGCTGCGAGTTGATGGGCCCTGACTGCAATTAGCTGGATAATGAGCCCAAACAAAAAGCTGATAATGGATTAAATGTGATTAACTAAAATGATATGGACTAAATGACTAATGAATGGACTAATGACAATGATTAAACTGAATTGATTAACTAATTAAAACCTAATTAATCTAATCTAATCAATCAATATCTAAAACTATTAAAACTAATCTAAAAATTAAAATCTATTAATTCTATTTAACTAATAAGAAAAATTTATTAAAAGATATTTTCTATTAAAACTATATTAACATAAAAGAAAAATCTATAATATTTTCTATATTATCTAAAAAACAATTAAACCTATATTCTAAAAAATTCTATTTTAAAATTCATATAAAATTCTAAACTATTATTAAAAGAAAAAACTATATTATTCTAAAAAAAAAAGATAAAACTATTTAAAATCTTATTTATATTCTAAAAATCTATTTAAAAGATCTATAAAATTCTAAAAAGAGATTTAAGCTATTAAAAAAATACAAAAACTCTATTTAAATTCCAGAAAAATCTATAAAGCCTGGCTAAAATTCACAAAAGTCTATAAAAATCCTAAAAATGCAGATGAATGCAAATGACCCCCATAAAAGAGCGCACGAGACCAGATCGAATCGAACAGAGATCCCCGGGCATCAGAATATCCTCAAAATCACTGTGCAAGCTAAAAGTCACCGAGGAGCGCACAATTTCCCGAAAATAAAACCCCGATAATCTGGACTGAATCTGCCATATCTGATGGACGAAAATCAAGCTGCAAACTCTGATATCCCCTGTTTGCACAAAAATCATATGCCTGAGTTGCGAATATGAAATTAAACCATGAGTCAGATAGGAGAACCGGTTGGTCAAATTTTAGGGTGCAACACAACGGTGAAAAGATTGTGATGAATAGCCAGCCAGCAGGGACTGTTGATAATGTTGTTGGTACGGGGGGCATGACCCGTAGCGGAAGGATCTTTACCTCACCTGAAATAGAAGCGGAGAGGTTGGCCAAAGGTAAAGCCAAAGTAAATTAAAGCGGGCCTTCTCAGTCGAAAGAAAAGGACACGTCGCTCAAAGACTTAGAGGAGTTCATGAGACTGATTCGCAAGAGTGACTACAAAATTGTTGAACACCTACAGCAGACGCCGTCGAAGATCTCTATCTTGTCGCTGTTGTTATGTTCCGAGGCGCACCGGAACGCCTTGCTAAAGATTCTGGATACGTCATTCGTACCCTAAGAAGTTTCTGTAAATCAGTTAGAGGGGGTAATGGCACATGTCAATGCTGGACATAGCCTGGGTTTCACAGATTTTGACCTAACACCTAAGGGTCGAGAGCACAACATGGCCTTGCATATATCGGTGGAATGCCGGGGCACGGTAATGTCGCATGTATTGGTGGATACTGGATCGTCGTTGAACGTATTGCCAAAGAAAGCCATGATGAAATTGGACATACGGGGAGTTATTTGCACGCCCAGCGATTTGGTTGTGAGGGCGTTTGATAGGACGAAAAGGTCAGTGTTTGGGTCAATAACATTACCGCTGCAGGTGGGGCCAGAGATTTTTGATACCGAATTCTACATCATGGACATCCATCCAGCTTATAGCTGTCTTCTCGGGCGCCCATGGATCCACGCTGCAGGGGCCGTAACGTCCACATTGCATAAGAAGCTGAAGTACATGGTGGATGATAGTGTCGTTACCGTTTGCGGGGAGGAGGATATTTTGGTCAGTCACCTGTCATCATTCAGATATGTGGAGGTCGACGGAGAAATACACGAGACACCTTGTCAAGCCTTCGAGGGGTTGCGAATTAAAGACAAAGCTCAGGGTTCCAGCAAAATATCAGATATGGCAGTGTCATCCTACAAAGAGGCTCAGGCTTTAGTGCAGACTGGTGAGACTAAAGGCTGGGGGCAGGTATTGGAGATTCCCGTGAAGAATGACAAGTTTGGGCTAGGGTATCGACCGACGTCGTCAGCGTCATCTTCAGGAGCGCCCAGGTTCAAGGGACCAGTCACGATTACGCCAAGCGGGGTGTGCTTCGAGACTATCAACGCTATTTCCGATGCTGAGGACGGGGATAGCGACTGTGATATGGACGCGTGGATCAAGCCAAGCGTGCCAGGACAAAGTCTCTGCAACTGGTCCATTCGGGAAACTGTTCCAGTGACTTTTAAACAGTAATGATTTGTTTTATCAATTGTTGAACAATCCTATGTCCTACCCGGGGCATAGTGATTTTACATTAGGGCTACTTGATTATGTGTATTGCACTGTTTTAATCATGAAATAAAGGTGTTTTTCATATTCAAATATTGTGATCCCTGTTTTTCTTGTTTTTTTTACTTTAACAATAAATGGCAACGTGGTTATTTGTTTTGTTGGCGTGTTGAAGCGTTTAACCATTTCCTTTGCAGGACTAATATTTCAGATGACACCTCATACGAACCGTCTATGACTCGTCTCGACTTCGAGCACCCGGTATTCCAAGCAGAGGAAGAGATTGTTGAGGATAGCGACCTGCCAGAGGAGCTGACTCGTTTGTTGAAACAGGAAGAGAGAATCATTCTGCCTCATCAGGAGGAAATTGAGATTGTCAACCTGGGGTCGGAAGAAGTTGTGAGAAATATCCGTATAGGGGCTGCACTGCAAAGCGACATCAAGCAACGGCTGATTGAGATACTGCGAGAGTATAGGGATATATTTGCTTGGTCGTACGAGGATATGCCCGGGTTAGATACGGACATGGTTGTGCATCGTCTGCTGTTGCGAGAGGAATGTCCGCCTGTTAAACAGAAACTCAGAAGAACCAGACCGGACATGGCTGTGAAAATCAAGGAGGAAGTTCAAAAACAGTGGGATGCTGGTTCCTTAGCTGTTACAACTTATCCGTCATGGGTCGCTAATATAGTACCAATGCCGAAGAAAGACGGTAAAGTGCGAATGTGTGTAGACTACCGTGATTTGAATAGGGCGAGCCCGAAAGACGATTTTCCACTTCCTCACATTGATGTGCTGGTTGATAATACTGCTCAGTTCTCCGTATTCTCCTTCATGGATGGCTTCTCGGGTTACAATCAGATAAAGATGGCGCCAGAAGACGTGGAGAAAACAACCTTCATTACTCCCTGGGGAACATTTTGCTACAAAGTGATGCCCTTCGGATTGAAGAACGTTGGGGCAACATATCAACGTGCTATGACGACTCTCTTTCATGACATGATGCACAAAGAGATCGAGGTTTATGTTGATGATATGATTGCCAAATCCCATACGGAGGAGGAGCATTTGGTTAATCTGCTGAAACTGTTCAAGAGGCTTAGGAAGTTCAGGTTGAGACTGAACCCTAATAAGTGCACCTTCGGGGTGAGATCGGGTAAACTGCTGGGGTTTATCGTGAGCGAAAAAAGAATAGAGGTTGATCCTGCGAAAATAAAAGCAATAGAAGAAATGCCGACGCCTAAAACAGAAAAAGAAGTGCGTGGGTTTTTAGGGAGGTTGAACTATATCGCCCGGTTCATATCTCACCTAACTGCGACATGCGAGCCGTTATTCAAGTTGTTGAAAAAGGATCAGGTGTTGACCTGGAATGAAAATTGTCAAAAGGCGTTCGACAAAATAAAAGAATACTTGTAGGAACCTCCTGTTTTGATACCCCCAGTGGCCGGGAGACCTTTAATTATGTATTTGACGGTTCTTGAGGAAAGTATGGGTTGTGTTCTCGGTCAACACGACGAGACCAGACGTAAAGAGCATGCGATCTACTATTTGAGTAAGAAGTTTACTGACTGTGAGTCCAGATACTCAATGCTCGAGAAAACGTGTTGCGCGCTAGCCTGGGCCGCCAAACGTTTGAGGCAATACATGCTGAATCATACAACCATGCTAATTTCAAAGATGGATCCAATCAAATACGTGTTTGAGAAGCAAGCACTCTCCGGAAGAATTGGCCGATGGCATATGGTGTTAGCCGAATACGATATCCAATATGTCTCGCAAAAGGCTATTAAAGGTAGCGTTCTGTCAGAGTACCTTGCGGAGCAGCCTGTTGAGGACTACCAATCGATGAGGTTTGATTTTTCTGACGAGGATATCATGTACCTGAAAATGAAAGATTGTGAAGAACCGTTGCCGGACGAAGGACCAGAGTTGGGTTCCAAATGGCAGTTGATATTTGACGGAGCTGTAAATTCCTATGGTAGCGGAATAGGTGCAATTATTACTACTCCTCAGGGGTCGCACATCCCCTTTACTGCCCGATTGACCTTTCCCGTTACCAATAATGAGGCTGAATATGAGGCTTGCATCATGGGTCTGGAAGAAGCTATTGATTTGCGAATCAAACATCTGGATGTGTACGAAGACTCAGCTCTAGTGGTGAATCAGATTAAAGGAGAATGGGAGACACGTCAGCCTAATTTGATACCATATATGAATTATGCAAGGAGATTGTTGCCTTTCTTTGACAAGGTGGAATTGCATCATGTGCCGCGAGCAGAAAATCAAATGGCTGATGCCCTGGCGACATTGTCTTCAATGTATAAAGTTAACTTCTAGAACGAGGCTCCCCGAATTGTTATCTCTCGGCTTGATAAGCCCGCATTCATATTTTCCATTGATGAGGCTCCCAATGGTAAACCCTGGTACTTTGACATCCAGAATTTCCTGAAGAACAAGGAGTATCCGGCTGGGGCATCCAGTCGAGATCAGAAGACTCTCAGGAGATTGGCTGGCAATTTCTATTTGAACCCGGACGGTGTCCTATACAAAAGAAACCACGACTTGGTGTTGCTATGTTGTGTAGACGAGAAAGAGGCGAAGTTGCTCATGGAAGAGATACATGAGGGTACATTTGGTACACATGCTGGTGGGTATGCTATGACGAGAAAACTGCTGCGGGCAGGTTATTATTGGCTAATTATGGAAACAGACTGTTTCAAGTTTGCAAAGAGGTGTCATAAATGCCAGATTTATGCGGACAAAATCCATGTGCCTCCAAGTCCGCTAATGTGATGTCATCGCCGTGGCCTTTCTCGATGTGGGGAATTGATATGATTGGCAAGATTGAGCCTACGACATCCAATGGACACCGATTCATCTTGGTGGCAATTGATTACTTCACCAAATGGGTGGAGGCAGCATCATATGCCAATGTCACCAAACAAGTGGTCGCCAGATTTATCAAACGAGATATTATCTGCAGATATGGAATCCCTGAGCGGATTATCACCGACAACGGTTCGAATTTGAATAACAAAATGATGAAAAAGCTGTGCCAGAATTTTAAGATTGAACATCACAACTCTTCTCCTTACCGGCCCAAGATGAATGGCGCTGTTGAAGCGGCCAATAAGAACATAAATAAGATTGTCCAGAAGATGGTTGTGACATATAAGGACTGGCACGAGATGCTACCCTTCGCTTTGCACTGTTATCGTACGACGGTACGCACATCAACCGGGGCAACCCCTTTCTCATTGGTATACGGGATGGAGGCAGTGTTACTGTTGGAGGTCGAGATTCCTTCCCTAAGGGTTTTACGTGATGTCCAACTTGACGAGGAAGAATGGGTTAAAGATAGACTGAATCAGATCAGTTTAATGGATGAGAAGAGACTGGCTTCTTTAGCATACGATCGGTTATATCAGAGCCGGATGAAGAAAGCTTACGACAAGAAGGTGCACCCTCGAAGCTTTCAGACGGGCGATCTTGTTTTGAAAAAGATTCTCCCACCACAAACAGATCACAGGGACAAGTGGGCTCCTAATTACGAAGGTCCCTACGTTGTCAGAAAAGTCTTCTCTGGAGGAGCCTTGCTACTATCCACCATGGATGGTGAAGACTTTACGTCTCCTGTGAATTCGGACGCAGTTAAAAAATGCTTTGCTTGAAAGTGACCCGCTGGACAGTAAAAAGAGAGTCCAGGCAAAAATGGGGCATCCCGGCGAACCATAAAAAAGGGAATAAAAGGTTCGGGCAAAAGTTTGGGATAAAATTGAAAAAATGTACACCCGCGAAGTCAAAAACCTGAAAAGGGCGACTTTGGCAAAAAAGGGTAGCCCGGTGAATTGAAAACCCGCAAAGGGCGATTCACGCAAAAGTTAGGGATTGAAAAAGCAAATGATTGCGGTCTGGATTTGATACAACATTGCTTAGTGGTTTGGGAGTACCTGGGAGCCGTATATCCAAAACAAACTTTTCTGAAGATCGGGTATCGGGAAAGCGCAGAGTCAGGCGAGTCATAGGAGGATCAGCTCATGGTGTTTGTCTGTACCACGTCACCGACATGTATACAAATATTGTTTTGTATTTTATTTATGCTTCTTGTGCATATATGTACGTGTGTGTGTGTGCGTAACTTCCTCTTTTCAGGAGTTGCATCTAGTGTACAAAACTTTGCCTATTCAGAGGTCTGTTATCAATAAAACATGATATTCAGTACTCGATGCTTGTTCTTTACTGTTTTGTTTATTAAAGACGCCGATGTTTTCGATAAACTTGCATTTGCATAATCTTGCTGGCCCTTGCCAATAATTGATAAAACCTCAAATTGACTGAAGGAACATCACGGATCCTAACCCAGATAGATTTGGTTGTATAGATTTGTTTTGTCTCGTTTGTGTTTTGCAGGGTTCTCGCCTTAGAAGCGAACAGTCATAAGACCTTATCCCCTAGCCAGAGGCCCTTGATGAAGGACCTGACTTTGTGTGGCGCAATGCCTCATCAGGTCGCACCTCATTCCCAGAGAGTCGAGTACGTGCACGATCAATCCCCGGTTCGGGGATTCCCGCAGTGTTTAACCAAGCCTCAGTTGGTTCAGAAGGACTATCCCCACAGAAGATGGTTTGCTTTCTCCTCACAAGTTGTCATGCCTTTGTCAGGATGATTATCCCCAGCGGAGTGTTAGCTCCGAGTTTGTAAACTGTACCCAGACAGCTGTCCCCCAGAGGGGTCGCTTCTTCCACAGCTGAGTTACTCTTCCCAGCAGGTGTTGTTCTTTCCTCCCAGCGGAAATCGACGTTTATTCTCTCCTCGGCAGAGTTGGCGGTATTTCCGACAGTTATTTTGCCGGAATACTTTATGATACCTGTTCATCCCCAACATGGTGGTATTTGTCCTCAACAGCCGTGTTGATGAAGCAAGCTTGTCAGAGCCTCCCCCAGTAGCCTGAACCTGCATTTGCATTTGCATATATTATCATGTTTGCATCTACCTAAAAACGCATAGCATTTCCATGTCGTATGGAGCATTACGCCATTGTCCAACATACACATTTTGAAACATAAACCAGGTTGGTTAACCTTTTGCTTTCAGGTGTGTTTCTCAGCAGGAGTATGAAGTTACAGCTCAGATCTATTACCAGACGATCGAGGTCTCGCCGTGAGACATGTGACGATTCAGTTCATCTTATTATCCCCACAGAGTTACTGGTTGAAGTTTCTCTTATCCGGTCAGCGGAGCGTCCTTCCAGGTTTGCTGTCACGACAGCATTTCAGGGTTTCATGAATCAAGATTTCAGAAGTGGTCACTTGTTGTTGAAACGGGTGTCGGGCATTTATTTTCAGAATATCCCCAGTGGAGTTAGCTACTGCAAAGAATAGGCAAAGAAGCTATATCCAAGTTGACTTTCCTGTAATAAGGCAGATGATGACTTTTCCCGTATGAAGCAGGCGGATGAACTTTCCTGTAATCAGGCAGATGACTTTTCCCGTATGAAGCAGGCGAATGAACTTTCTTGTAATCAGGCAGATGATGACTTTTCCCGTATGAAGCAGGCGGATAAAGTTTCCTGTGTTTAGGCAGATGACTTTTCCCGTATGAAGCAGGCGGATGAACTTTCCTGTAATCAGGCAGGTGATGACTTTCCCCGTATGAAGCAGGCGGATGAACTTTCCTGTAATCAGGCAGATGACTTTTCCAGTATGAAGCAAGCGGATGAACTTTCCTATAATCAGGCAGATGACTTTTCCCGTATGAAGCAGGCGGATGAACTTTCCTGTAATCAGGCAGATGATGACTTTTCCCGTATGAAGCAGGCAGATGAACTTTCCTGTAATCAGGCAGATGACTTTTCCCGTATGAAGCGGGCGGATGAACTTTCCTGTAATCAGGAAGATGACTTTTCCCGTATGAAGCAGGCGGATGAACTTTCCTGTAATCAGGCAGATGACTTTTCCCGTATGAACATGTGGATGAACTTTCCTGTAATCAGGCAGATGATGACTTTTCCCGTATGAAGCAGGCAGATGAACTTTCCTGTAATCAGGCAGATGATGACTTTTCCCGTATGAAGCAGGCAGATGAAGTTTCCTGTGTTTAGGCAGATGACTTTTCCCGTATGAAGCAGGCGGATGAAGTTTCCGGTAATCAGGCAGGTGATGACTTTTCCTGTATGAAGCAGGCGGATGAACTTTCCTGTAATCAGGCAGATGAATTTTCCCGTATGAAGTAGACATATGGAGTTTCCTGTGTTTAGACAGATGATTTGCCTGTATGGATAGGCAGATGAGTTTCCTGTGATTAGACAAAAATGTTCCCCCAGTAAAGTCGACGAATTTTATTGCCTATGATTGATAGGACCTCCTCGTGTTGGTGGGAGGCGACCAACTCATCCCCCGCGGAGTAGTCGGGATTTCTCCGTGGTGACGGAATATGGAGTCCTGACGTGGACAATATCTCTTCGGGTTAACGAAATGTGAGTCCTGACGTGGACCGATTGGTGTTTAGTTGTGATTTGGCAAATTTGTTTCTCTTCTTGTGTTGACAAGATTAGTCCAGTTGTAGACGGAGGCATTCAGTACCTGTGGCGTTACACAAGTGGTTGATGTTGGAATCAGAGTTATTATCAAACGTTGAATCAGTTGTTGCCGTAACAACCAGGTTCAGTTGGTGGATGTCGTTCCCCAAGCAGTTGTGCAGTTTATTTCTGAGGTTAGCAAATTTCCGGGTTTCTTGGTATCCAACCGTCTCGTACCTCGATTTTTTGAAGGCCGTTCGCTCTTCACCCAGTCGGGTCCAAGCCGTTTGAATAGGGGCAGCTGTTGCACCCCAAAATTTGCTCAACCTTTTCTTGCCTGATTTATGTTTCATTGCATTGCTATTTGCATAGTTACATCATGTACATAGTTCAATCATTTGCATATCCTAGCATATCAAGTCACCCAACAAGGGATCAAGTGCTATTTATGTCAAAAGAATCCTATCTAGAGGTATTATCTGAGCCTGAGAGACCATCCAAGTCATCAGACAAGGGTTGAAGTCATGAGAAGTTTGAGTGCCCACAGGTGGATTTCTCTCCTAACTTGAGGTGTATTAAAGATCATCAACAGGGAATGTGAATTTGAGGTGTGTATGGATCTCATGGAAAGCCTAGAGGGCCCTATTGAAGCTTAGACAAGTCATTGTATCAAGTTCAAGAGCCATGGTTGAGGTGTGTACAAGTAGGGTTTCATCTGGGTAACCCTAGGTCAAGGGGAGTAAAGAAGGGGCATCAAGACCTAGCTCTAGGGCATGGAAGTCATGGATTGATATGTTGAAGCATGTGTATGGATGAGCCAAGATCAAGTTCAAGAGAATCAAGAGTGGTTGGATGTGTTTGAGACAGGGTTCCTAGGGTAAAATCCCCTGTATAGCACTGGACTTCCAAGCCACATAAGTCAAAATAAAAGTTTCAAATGGATTCTTGGCCAACATGAAACTTGTAGGGATTCTCAATACCTTTAATTTGAGTACTAGAAGTCTTCAAGAAGATTTTTAGAACTCAAGTTATGGTTCTTGCAAGTTACAGGTCACCAGAGGACACTGAAATTTATCTGTGAAAGTCACTTGACTTCCAAGCAACTTTTGCCCCTCAAGGAGTTTCAAATGGATTCTTGGCCAACATAAGAGTTGTAGGGCTTGATCTTACCTTTAATTTGAGTACTAGAAGTCCTCAATAAGATTTGTGGAACTCAAGTTATGATCTTGGCAATCCAGGGGTATTTTGGGAAAGTTGAATTATAAGTCATTTTTCAACATGTGTCAAAATCTCTATCTTCCACTCCTCCAATGGAAAAATGTTCAACATGAAATGTGTTTAGAATGATGTTTTTAGTCCAGGTAAGAAGTCATGAGGATTTGAATGGGCTTGTACCACAAAGTTACCAAAATGGCTTAAAATGGAAGAAGTGAAAGTCATTTAAAAAGCCAAAAATGTGATTTTGTGTTTTGGGGTCAAAATGAGGCATGTGACATATCAAATTGATCAGAAAGGATGTTTTAAAGATGATGGCAATGTTACTTTTGGCAATTGAGGCATATTTCAAAGGATTGCATTTGGTGGCTTATGGTTGAAGTAACATATGCAAAATCATTCACAAGATCAACTACAAGGCTCTAACCAATTCCAATCAATTCAATATGTCATGTGGTGAGATTTTGGATCAAAATTAAGCTGCTGAAGCAAGCTAAACCCAACTGTCATGTGCAAGCTTCTCATGAGATTATCAAGTGCAAGAGAAATTGAAATTGTCACATGGATCATTCCAGAGCATTCTAGATGATTCCTACATGTTCTATATAAGGATCATAACTGATTCAGTTGTTTATTGGCCAAGAACTGTGAAGAATTGAGAGAGAGAAAAGTGAGTTTCTTCATTGCAAATCAAAATTGTGTTTGGTGATTCAGAGGGATTCAAAGCAGTTCATTGCATACAGAAGCTTCATCAAGCATTGTTGAAGGAAACTGGAAGTTTTTGGAGGCTAAATCTTGCTGCAACTACTTATGTTCATCCAATTTTCTCAGGTTTGTAACTTTCAATTTCTGGACATAATTATAGGTAGTTGCTTGAGAATGAGTATGCGGTTAGGTTAGTATAGATCCTGAGAAGGTGTTTGGTGCAAGAATTCCATGTTTAGAGACAAAATTAGGATGGATCAGTTTTCTTGTGGGGGACATATCTTGCTGTTCTTGGAGGTTTAGGCTTGTTTAGATGGCTAGAACTACTCAGGGAAGCGTGTAGATGATGTTAGGCTCTTTAATTTTGAGAATGGTGATGATTGAATTTGGAGCATATTCTGAGCTTGGAATCGTGTTTTGAGTTGTGGTGAGATTCAAGGAGAATGGAGGTTACCATTGGATTCAGTGAGAAAAAACGAGTTGATTAGGGTGCTTAGGTTTGAGTTTTGATGAGTTTTTATGGAGTTTACATTTGGGGACGACGGTGGCGCCACCTCCGGCCACCGTCTGGTTCACTTTCCCTTCCAATTTGAAATGGAGAAGATGATGAAACCACCATTAGATCTAGGAAGACCTTTGACTCAGATCACCCACCAACGGCCACAATTTGATTTTCATTTGTGAATAAATCTGAAAGCATAGCCATACGCACCGTTTCACTTATGTTTGGCTTTGGGCTTATGACAAACATTGCTAATCGCACCCCTGTTTGAGGCCCACCAGCGAAATGCACGCAATCTTGTTGCTATTTACCACAGAGATTTTTCTTTTTCATTGTGTTTTCCATTCTATTTTCTGTTTGGTTTGGGCCTAATATGCGCTTGCTAGTGACACCCCCTCCTGAGCCCAATTGAGGAAATATACCTGACCTGATTGCTATTTGACACACATTTTTGTCAATTTTCTTTTATTTTCTATTATTTTTATAGTTTTATTTAGGTTAGTTTATAATTCATAATAAATTGAAAAATGATTCATTTTGAGTGAGACTTTTTTCCCTGATTTCCTTAGGATCTATAGAATTTTATTTTAGACTATGGCATGGATCTAGAAGGGGGGTTGAATAGATCCCCGATTAAAGTTTGAGTCGGCGCTACCAATTTAAAATTGGTTTTTAAAAATGTTTTAAGTGCGGAAGCGGCCGAGGAAAATTATAGTCTAAAACGAACGGTTATTGGAAAACCGGATATACGTAAGCCTATGGATTTATGAAAATTCGGAAAAAATAAAATCACAACACAAACTATGCTTATCAATTGTTTACTTCAATTTGCAAGGTTACCTAGTTCCAATGAAAAACAGGGCACACAAAAACTAGAAGCAAAATAAGACAATTTTAGTTCAGGACTTTTGTCGAACAGTTTGTGTGCACAAATATCACAAAGGATATTTATGTTGAGTAAGAGATTGGAAATGCCTTAGTACAATATTCTTATTGTACTTAGTAGTTAAAACAGAGTTTCAACACCTTACTCAATTTGTATCACAGTTTGACAATAATCACTTAAGCTAGAATCACTTATTTTATAAGCTGAATTGAAAATGACAGAAAATGAAGAACACACGATTTGATGAGGCAGTTCCCCCGTCGTCCTCGCTTCGGGGTACGTCTGCCCTCAATTCTAAAATTAGAATTAAGATTATATTGAATATATATCACCTGTTGGAATGAACAGTTTACACAAGAGTTGATAGACAATGATACAAACAATCTCAAATGTTGTTGATGCTTGCTATCTCTTCTTGCACCTTGATTCAAGATGAATCAAGCCCTTCAATTTGTTGTGAATGACCTCCGGTTCCAGCCACCTTAATGAAAAACCTTCCGTTGTTCAAACCTTCAGCTCGGCTGATCTTAGACACCAACAAATCAAACCCGGAAAGTCTTCAACACTTCAACTCCCTCGCTACTAAATTGATGAACCTTCCGTTGATCAATTACCTTCGCACTTGCTTGAATGTTGAACGAACTATTCCGTATCAAAAAACCCTCAAAACCTTCTAGTCTTGATGGGTAAAACCCTCAAGGTTTTCTGCAAGAAACACCTGCTCCAATTTGCACTCGAACCGGATCTTCAATCAACGCGTTCGAACCTTATCACCCTTTGAACAAGACACTAATCACAGCAAAAATGATTGTGTGTATTTGTGGATTTGTGTGTTGTGTGAGGGATGAAGATGAAGAAATTTGTTGCACCTATTTCACGTTTCTTGCCCTGACAATTTACTCAAGATTTTCAATTGTTAGTTGTTAAAAAATGAACAAAACTCTATTTATAGTAATAACCAAAACAGCCAACAAAACAGATTTTTAAACACAGCAAGAAAAACAGCACAGCGCGCGAACGGTCGACCATAGGGTCGGCGTGCGCTGACCCGTGGGAAATCCTCAGCACCATGCGCTGAGTGGCACGGTCGACGCATGTCTTCATGCGCTTGAACCGTGGAAAATCAAAACGCTCATGCGCCGACTATACGGTCGACGCAAAGCTTCCATGCGCTGAGCCGTGAGAAATGCCAGGCTTCATGCGCCGACTGTATGGTCGACTCACTGCTTAGAAACCTGCAAAATTAACAGCTTTTTCCATTTTGCATATCCTGCCACATTCAGTAATGACACATATTAGGGTATAACGATTTAACACCGAAACAAGAGGTATAGCAATGAAAACAGAGATATAGCATGATGCTTCTAATTTGTTTTGTCATCATCGAAAAACTCGGAGGCCAGTATTGTGAGACAACTTGCCCTCACATTCTCCCCCTTTTTGATGATGATAACCTGTTGAACACAACATGCGATGTCTACGCTCTCCCCCTTTCTTTTTCAGTCAAAGCAGTTGTGGTGGTTGACGCTTTCCTCCCCCTTTGACAACATAAAAAAGAAACCGAGAGCTATAAAGTCTTGACGGATTAACAATATAACAAACATAAAATCAAGAGAAAAGCCAATACAATATAGCCAACAAATGATAATTAAGCATACACCAAGATTAATACATAAGATTGATACGAAACATAAAGTAGTAGCACATAAAGTCTGGACACAAATTAGGAATTAAACAAAACACCATAACAAAGTTTGCAAAAAAGAAAACGAAATAGACTATGATGCATGAACTCAAAACAGCAAATGAAGGCATAATACGGTGAACACAAGCTAATAACCCCGTCCACGTCCACGACCACGGCCACGCCTCTCATAGAAATAGGGGTGACGTTGAGGATGAGCTAAGTCAGTGAACTCTTTAGTGATGTTGTTCAGGAAATCCAGACTCTCAGTAATTGCCCGTTCTTCAGCTTGATGGGAGTGAACGAGAATCTCAAAGCAAGCATCCAGCTGTGTGGAGATTCCACTTATCCGTTCATTTTGAGTTTGCAGCTCAGAGCGAACTTGTGCCATCCGTTCATCCTGACTTCTCATAAAGTTTTGTTGTTGTTCCTGCATAGTGGTCATGAAATTACGTTGATCTAATTGCATGGACTGCATCATTTCCAGAATGTCGGAGTTGTTGGATGGCTGTTGAGGAGAAGGAGGTGCCTCAGAGCTATATTGATAGGGCTGATAGAATCTCCCAAGTGTGGTCCACCCAGTGTATTGCCATTCACCCCAGCCTTGGTTGTTTTCCTCACTGTCAGTTTCTTGTTGACCCGTGTAAGCAGTCCAGTCATTATTGAGATTGGAATTTGGTGGCGGCTCTTGATAGTTGAGGTTGAAACTTGGTGGCGGCTCTTGATAGTTGTCTGGAGGCTCATATGTTTGACGCTCTGTATGATCAGCTTGGTCTGGTTGCATTGTGTCAGCAGCCTGTGTATCCTGTTCTTGGTCTTCTTCACTTTCATCTGAACCATCTGCACTTGCTTCATTCTCTTCACCTTAGGACTCATCTGCACTCTCTTCACTCGATGATTCTGACTGAGGCATATTTGCGCGGCGATAGAACTTGTATTTCTGGTATTTACAAATCCAGACGTATCCCATCATTGAGAAAACTTTTGGACTGAATTCTTTGTCAGCGGAAATGGAAGTGTATGCAAAGGAGGGGTAGTTCACATTTGCAGAATTCAGGACTTCTTGGATGAAGGATCCATAGGCAAGTGTCGTACTTCGTTTGGAGTCACGCAATTCATACATACGACTCGCAATGTAATACGGCAAGTTGATTTTGATGCCGTGACCCAGAATATGTATGAGATGAACTTCAGCCTGTTCCACCCTCGATAATCCACCCTGTTTGGGCCGCAGAATGCGCGCCACAATCCATTGAAGAATTCTTGCTGAAGTTTTGAGTTTTCCTGAAGTGACAGATCATGGGAAAGCAGCACTGTTCACAATGTGGTCAGGATACGGTCGCTTAAGCATACCATTCAGAGCAGTTTTGAACTCATAACCTTCAATAGTGCGTGAATCAGTTACTTCAGCCAGAGGAGGTTCATTTTCCTCAACAGTCATATCAAAATATTTGGTCCAAATTTCAGAATTTAGAGATACCTGAGTGGGTCCTATAACAGAGTGGAAGTTTTCACCATGAAATTTATCATTGAGACCAGTATAGAAAATACGTACCAGGTCTTCACTGTACTTGGAATTGCATTCAAGAAATCTCTCAATGCCGTGATATGTGAGATAGGTCATGATTTCTCCAAGATGCATGCGTTCGGCGACAAGTTCATAGAATGCATGTTGTCGTACAACCTTTCTTCGACCAATGTCCTTGTTGAAGTTCTCTCGGAGAGATGGATGAACAAGAGATTCGGGGGTAATGGGTATTGAGGGAGAAGTTGACCCTCTTGACCTCTTTTTAGTGGGTCTGTGAGAAGATGAAGCCATGGGTAGAGATTTTTGGTGGATAATGAGAAGTTGGAGAATTCTGAAATGAGAGGTTTTTGCTGTGGGTTTAGACCAATAATTTCACCCTTTTTAAGAGAAAACCTAGGGTTTGTTGGAAAGTGGAAGAGACAAAAAAAAGTAGTGGAGAGAATAGATGCAACTCCCTAGGAAGATGAGTGGATGCATGTAACTACCATTTATGAGGAGACTGAAACGAACAGCCAGAAAAACTGAATTTTTCAGCGAGCCGTCGACCATAGCTCTGCATGCGTCGACGCATGCTTTAAAAATTTCAATAATTTTAAAAGTTTAACAACGTGCGTCGACCTATGTTCTGGTATGGTCGACTCAAGACCTGAAAATGCAGAATTTTGCCTGGTTTCATATTACATGATGATTAATGAATGCAGACAATAGTGCCACAACAAAAATGTTCAATCAAGCAATTTAGATACACAACAGATGATTCACATATGCACCATGGTTAATATATTTTACTTTGAGATCACAAATAACACTTGTATGTAGAGAAAGAGAGGGAAGAGGAACAATATCACCTCAATGCCGGATAAGCTTGATAAACAACATACTTGTACTTGCAAAAACATCAAACTTGTTAGAAGTACAAAATATAGATGTGAATGAAATAAGCTGAAATGAGTAAATTATGACTCCCGTTCCAAAATGTCGAGAATACCGAGTTCTCGGTGAATATGAAAGAAAGGTTCGGTGGCTAGCGGCTTAGTAAAAATATCCGCTAGTTGATTCTTAGTATCAACATGTTCAAATACAACGTCGCCTTTCTCAACATGATCACGAAGAAAATGGTGTCGAATTTCGATATGTTTAGTGCGAGAGTGCAATACCGGATTCTTTGTGAGATTAATAGCACTGGTATTGTCACATAGGATTGGGATACGTTCAAGTTTGAGGTTAAAATCCAATAGTTGTTGCTTAATCCATAGGATTTGAGCACAGCAACTACCGGCGGCAACGTATTCCGCTTTGGCGGTTGACAAAGCAACTGAAACTTGCTTTTTGCTATGCCAACTAACCAAAGAATTTGAAAACAAGTGACACGTACCACTAGTGCTTTTCCTATCCAACTTGCAACCCGCAAAGTCGGAGTCGGAATAACCTAACAACGAACAATCACTACCTTTGGAATACCACAAGCCATACTTTGGAGTACCGGATAGGTATCGAAGTATTCTTTTAACCGCTTTTAGGTGGGATTCCTTAGGACATGATTGGTATCTTGCACACATAAACACGCTAAACATAATATCAGGACGCGACACAGTGAGATAGAGAAGTGATCCAATCATACCTCTATACCTTTTTACCTCTACGTCCTTACCGCTTTCATCCTTATTCAAATTTGCACATGTAGGCATGGGGGTGTCTATGGCCTTGGATTTTGCCATGTCAAATCTCTTGAGAAGGTCCAAACAATACTTTGTTTGACTCACGAAAGTTCCTTCCTTGAATTGTTTAATCTGCAAGCCGAGAAAGTATGTGAGCTCTCCCATCATACTCATCTCGAATTCACCCTGCATAAGAACAGAAAACTCTCTCACGAGATTCATGTTAGTCGATCCAAAGATTATATCATCAACATAGATTTGAACTAATATCAAGTGCTTTCCTTGACGTTTGATAAAGAGGGTCGTGTCAACCTTTCCTCTTGAGTAACCTTGATCAAGTAGAAATTTACCTAGGCGTTCATACCAAGCTCTAGGAGCTTGTTTGAGACCATACAACGCCTGTTTTAGTTTATAAACATGATCGGGGTACTCATGAGATTCAAAACCTGGAGGTTGTGCCACGTAAACCTCTTCATTTATGTATCCGTTAAGGAACACACTTTTGACATCCATTTGGAATAACTTAAAATCTTTCGCACATGCGAAAGCAAGAAAAAGGCGTATAGCCTCGAGTCGGGCAACCGGAGCGTAAGTTTCCTCATAGTCGATGCCCTCCTCTTGGTTATACCCCTGCGCGACCAAACGCGCCTTATTACGAGTTATTACCCCGTTTTCGTCCAGCTTGTTCCTAAACACCCATCGGGTGCCGATTACTCGATGACCTCGCGGAGGAGGGACAAGGTCCCAAACCTCATTTCTAGTAAACTGATTTAGTTCCTCCTGCATTGACAGAAACCAATGTTCATCGAGTAGGGCTTCCTTAGGATTTTTAGGTTCCATTTGTGACACGAAAGCGAAGTGATAACAGAAATTACTTAGCTTCGATCGAGTAGTGACTCCCTTTGTGATGTCTCCGAGAATGTTGTCAATTGGATGATTTTTAGAAGATTTCCAGGCTTGAGGGAGATCATCGTTTGTAGGCGGATGAGCTTCCTCGTTTGCTTCATGATATACATCCTTATCCTCCTCAAATTTGACTTTGTCAGGTTGATCAGTCCCTGTTTCGCCATCTTTGAGTATGTCTTCTGTGGATGTACCTGCACCATGAACAAAACTATCCTTTCCGACATTTCTCGGATAGGACTCATCAAAAGTAACATGCAAAGACTCTTCTACAACAAGTAATCGTTTATTATATATTCTATATGCTTTACTCGAGTGAGAGTATCCGAGAAAGATACCTTCATCGGCTTTGGAATCAAATTTGCCCAAGTTTTCCTTACCATTGTTTAATACAAAACATTTACATCCAAACACGTGCAAGTGAGAGACATTTGGCTTTCGCCCTTTTAAGAGTTCGTACGGTGTTTTGTTTAGAATGGGGTGAATAAGTACCCTATTCAAAACATAGCATGCCGTACTAATGGCGTCGGCCCAAAAATATTTAGGTAAACCACTCTCATTAATCATTGTTCTTCCCAATTCTTCTAAAATACGGTTTTTGCGCTCCACAACCCCATTTTGTTGAGGAGTGCGTGGAGCGGAGAAGTTATGATCAATACCATGGTTACCGCAATATTCTTCAAACAAATGATTTTCAAACTCACCTCCATGGTCACTCCTTATGGACACTATGTCTGTATTTAACTTGTTTTGGGAAAGCTTAGCAAACTTTTCAAAAGCGGCGAATGTATCACTTTTACTTACTAAGAAGATGGTCCAACAAAACCTAGAAAAGTCGTCCACTATTACGAACCCGTAATAGTTTCCTCCGAGAATTTTGATCCTAGACGGCCCAAACAAGTCCATGTGTAGAAGTTCAAGAGGTCTCGTTGTTGAAATTATCTTTTTAGATTTAAATGAGATCCTCGTTTGCTTCCCTTTTTGACAAGCATCACAAAGGTGATCCTTGGTGAACTTTATTTTGGGAAGTCCTAAGACTAGGTCTTTTGAGACTACCTTATTGAGTAAATCAAAATTAACATGCGTTAAACGCCTATGCCATAGCCATGAGTCTTCACTCATAGTTACGAGGCATTTGTCGCTTGTTAATGATACTTCATTTAAGTCAAGCATATATACATTGTTTACTCTAAAACCATTGAACATATTCTTCTTATCATTTTCATGCACAATTTTGCAACAATCTTTTGAAAAGGATACATTGTATCCTTTGTCGCACAATTGGCTAATGCTAAGCAGATTATGTTTAAGGTTTTCGACAAGCAATACATCGGAAATCATAGCAGAGGCGGAATTACCTACACTACCTTTGCCTAGTATTGCTCCGCGGTTGTTATCACCATAAGTTACAAACCCTTTCTTCTTAGCCACAAAGTCTATGAATAAGGATATGTCTCCAGACATGTGTCTTGAGCACCCACTATCGAGAACCCATCTTCTCTCGGTGGTCTCGACACATTTCACCTGTCAAAACATAATTAGCACAAGGAGGTACCCAATGGCATATTGGGTCCTAATAGGTTAGCGACAAATGGTTGCGTTTGGGCAACCATTGGTAGATGCCTTTAGGAACAAGAAACCTTCTAAAACGGAATTTACCAATGGAGTGGCCTTTCCTGCAACAGTATAAGCAAGCAAAATCAACTTTAGAGACACTTTCACTTGCTTGATCCCTAATTACATATGCATATTTTTGGTATGGATTAATCATACTTTTTCTAAAATCCTTTTTATCAATAGCATATGTAATTTTAGGCTCGAGTGCCTTGTTTAATTTGGCCTTGAGGTGTCTTACCTTACCTTGCCAAATATGACAAGTGCCACACCCGAAGTTGAAAGGGTTTCTATCGTCCTTACTATCCGATTCATTGCCTTTCACAATGGAAGCCTTTAGGTCCTCTAATTTCTTTTCGGACTCTTTAACCTTATGCTCTAAATACGTAAAGATTTTCTTATTTGAAGCAAGTTTCTTAAAGGCTTCAACTGCTTCATTATGTAAGGCATGAAATGCGGCTAGTAATTTAGAATGCGACATATTGGATGACTCATCATATTTAGAGTTACGTACCTGTTTTTTCTTATTTTTCTGATTTGCGGAGAGGCATAGATTTACGGACTCTTCTTCATCATTAGAACTTTCATCAGAGGAGGAAGAGTTGCTGTCACTTTCCCATGCTATGTATGCTCTCCTAGGCTTCGATGATTTCTTGTGTGATTTTGAGGATTCCTTATCCTTTCCCTTTTTATTCATTGGACAGTCCGGTTTGTAGTGACCGGGCTTTCCACACTTGTAGCACGTCCCTCTGGTCTTTTTACCTTTCGAGTCATCATCCTTGGAGTGTCTTGATTGTTTCCGGAAGTTTACCAAATTCTTCTCGGAATGTTGTATGTCGTTCTTTCTCACGTAACGGTTATACCTTTTAACAAACAACCCCATATCTTCGCTTGTGTCTTCTTCTTCTTCATCGCTCGAGGAATAATCATTTTGCTCTTTTACTTGAGACTTCGAAGAGGAAGTCTTGAGAGCTATCGATTTCTTTTCACTCACCTTCGCTTTGTCTTTCTTTTCCATTTTCTCACATTGATCTAGGCTCAAGAGTACCTGTTCATGCTCTTGCAATTTGCCAAACAATGTTGTCAAATCTAATATGGTAAGATCATTTGCCTCTTTGATGGCGGTTACTTTTGGCTGCCACTCCCTGTTAAGACATCTCAAAACTTTATTAGTAGCAACATCATTGGAAATAGGCCTACCTAGTGAATGTAAGCGATTGATAAGATGAGTGAATCTCTTTTGCATGTCAGCAATGGTTTCCCCTTGCTCCATGAAAAAGAGATCGAACTCTTGTATAAGAGTGTTGATCCTAGCTAACTTAACATCGGTTGTCCCCTCATGGGCTATTTGTAGTGAATCCCACATGGCCTTAGCAGTAGGACAATGGGATACACGGTAATACTCATCTACACCTAATGAGGAGATTAAGATGTTTTTAGCTTTCCAATCATAATTGTATTTTTTCTCATCGTCATGGGTCCATTGCGCTTCAGGCTTTGGCACAACTACATTATCCGCATTGGTCATAGTAATTTCTATTGGACCATTAAGGATAACGTTCCATATTTTTCTATCTATGGAGTTGATATGCACACGCATACAGTCTTTCCAATAACTGTAATTTTCACCGTTGAAAACAGGAGCCCTATTGTACGCCCCTTTAGGTTCGTTTGCCATTTCCTATCTCGTTGTATTTGAAGCACCGAATAACCGGAGCTCTGGATACCACTTGTTAGACTATCACACGGATCTAGAAGGGGGGGTTGAATAGATCCCCGATTAAAGTTTGAGTCGGCGCTACCAATTTAAAATTGGTTTTTAAAAATGTTTTAAGTGCGGAAGCGGCCGAGGAAAATTATAGTCTAAAATGAACGGTTATTGGAAAATCGGATATACGTAAGCCTATGGATTTATGACAATTCGGAAAAAATAAAATCACAACACAAACTATGCTTATCAATTGTTTACTTCAATTTGCAAGGTTACCTAGTTCCAATGAAAAACAGGGCACACAAAAACTAGAAGCAAAATAAGACAATTTTAGTTCAGGACTTTTGTCGAACAATTTGTGTGCACAAATATCACAAAGGATATTTATGTTGAGTAAGAGATTGGAAATGCCTTAGTACAATATTCTTATTGTACTTAGTAGTTAAAACAGAGTTTCAACACCTTACTCAATTTGTATCACAGTTTGACAATAATCACTTAAGCTAGAATCACTTATTTTATAAGCTGAATTGAAAATGACAGAAAATGAAGAACACACGATTTGATGAGGCAGTTCCCCCGTCGTCCTCGCTTCGGGGTACGTCTACCCTCAATTCTAAAATTAGAATTGAGATTATATTGAATATATATCACCTGTTGGAATGAACAGTTTACACAAGAGTTGATAGACAATGATACAAACAATCTCAAATGTTGTTGATGCTTGCTATCTCTTCTTGCACCTTGATTCAAGATGAATCAAGCCCTTCAATTTGTTGTGAATGACCTCCGGTTCCAGCCACCTTAATGAAAAACCTTCCGTTGTTCAAACCTTCGGCTCGACTGATCTTAGACACCAACAAATCAAACCCGGAAAGTCTTCAACACTTCAACTCCCTCGCTACTAAATTGATGAACCTTTCGTTGATCAATTACCTTCGCACCTGCTTGAATGTTGAACGAACTATTCCGTATCAAAAAACCCTCAAAACCTTCTAGTCTTGATGGGTAAAACCCTCAAGGTTTTCTGCAAGAAACACCTGCCCCAATTTCCACTCGAACCGGATCTTCAATCAATGCGTTCGAACCTTATCACCCTTTGAACAAGACACTAATCACAGCAAAAATGATTGTGTGTATTTGTGGATTTGTGTGTTGTGTGAGGGATGAAGATGAAGAAATTTGTTGCACCTATTTCACGTTTCTTGCCCTGACAATTTACTCAAGATTTTCAATTGTTAGTTGTTAAAAAATGAACAAAACTCTATTTATAGTAATAACCAAAACAGCCAACAAAACAAATTTTTAAACACAGCAAGAAAAACAGCACAACGCGCGAACGGTCGACCATAGGGTCGGCGTGCGCTGACCCGTGGGAAATCCTCAACATCATGCGCTGAGTGGCACGGTCGACGCATGTCTTCATGCGCTTGAACCGTGGCAAATCAAAACGCTCATGCGCCGACTGTACGGTCGACGCATAGCTTCCATGCGCTGAGCCGTGAGAAATGCCAGGCTTCATGCGCCGACTGTATGGTCGACTCACTGCTTAAAAACCTGCAAAATTAACAGCTTTTTCCATTTTGCATAGCCTGCCACATTCAGTAATGACACATATTAGGGTATAACGATTTAACACCGAAACAAGAGGTATAGCAATGAAAACAGAGATATAGCATGATGCTTCTAATTTGTTTTGTCATCATCGAAAAACTCGGAGGCCAGTATTGTGAGACAACTTGCCCTCACATTTTATAGGATTAAAAATATCAATTTCATGCATTTTATATTTTCTGGCATATTTTTATAGTTTTATTGCTTTTATTTTACATTTGGTTGATACTTCATTTTTCTGAATTTAGTATGAGAGTTTGGTGAGGAATTTTGAGTTGATTCTTGTTGGATTAGTTAGATTAGGGAAGCATGTACCCTTAGGAGTTTTGTCATAATTTTGTAATTAAAATTTAGGTTAGTTTGAGAGGTGAATGGGAGATGTGTTAGAATTAGGGTTTTAAAACAACTAGTTGTAGTTTAGAACATAGTTTGGGGACTTAGGGTTTAATTTAGGTTCTGGGATTTATATGGGGTATTGGGTATAGGGTTAGGTTCCCTTAGAAATTTACTTAGGATTTTATGATGAGTTTTAGCATTTTATTTGATTTTTGCAATTGGTGTGATGTTTGTGGGTTTCTCCCTTGGATATTTGGTTTGTTTATTTTGTGTGGGGCTATTTTGGGTGTGCTTTTGGCTTGGGCTTTGCTTGGATGACTTGAAGATCAAATGAAGTTGCTTTGGATGGCTTGAAGAAGCTTAGAGTTGAAGATTTCTCATCTGTTGGAGTGCTTGTCAGGAGCTTAGGGATTAGGGCATATAGGAAGAGCAGTAGATTAGTCTTATTTCTTCTTTCAAACATAGAGAGCTTCTTGTGCCTCTATCCTATCCTATGATTCGAAGTCCTCTTAAGGAAGACCATTTCTCCCTTGGAGGGATGATTGACATGCCTTAAAGAGTAGAACTTTTGAGGATACCTTTCTTTGCAGATGATGGTTTCTAGTGATTTCCTTTGGTTTTCACTGGTTCCCATTCATTATAACTTGATCTTGATAACTAACCTTTCTTGGTGGAGCTTGCTAGAGCTTGGATATGAAGATCTGAGATGTTGAAGTTGCCTTTCATGAGGTTTGCTTGAGGATGGAGTTGTTACTGTCAACTTTGCTATCAGGAGCTTGCTGGAGGATTGAAGCTAGGGTTTACTGTTGCTTTTGAGCTGGGGTTTTCTGTAGCTGTGGAACTTGATTGTTTAGGTTTTGAGGAGCCTTATTTGAAGTGTGCTTTCTCTTCCCTGGAAGTTGGAGATTGAAGCTTATTGAAGTTTGAAGATGAAAGCTGTTGCTGTCAGAGCTGCTGCTTGGGCTGTCAACTGTAGGAGTTTGGTGCTGCTGTTGGGGATGCCTCCTCTGCTGTGGTTTTTGTTTCTCTGTATTGTTTGTTGGCTTGTATAGCTTGCCCCTAGGTTTGAAGTGAATGTTGATTCACTTTGCCTGTTGTTTTCCCAGGTTCGAGGTTGAGTGGGACTCCCTTGCCTCGCTTGTATTGTTGCATTGCATGCATTTTACTGTATTTGCTTGCTTTCTTTTCTGTTTATCCCCTAGGATCTCTGATTTCCTCTGTGCAGGAGGGAATTATGACAGACATTAGGATTCTTATCCATGCATGACAACATTAGGTTAGTTTTTATTCCCTTTTCAACCCTAGGTTTTTTAGAGCTTCTTTCTCTTCTTATCTCAAAACAACTCAAAAATACAGTAATAAGGTTAATCGATGTCGTACGTTACGAGCCTTAAGCTATTTGAGAAAAGGGTTGCCGGAGAGCTTCTTTCCAGTAGTGTGGCTGCTTAGTGTGGCACCCTTTGGGTGACACGCGATGTAGTCACTCTCAAATCATAGTCTCTAGTGCGTCAGAGGTTGCAAACAAATAAAAAAAACATTTCTTTTGTAAAAGATTCAAAACAAACATCAAAGTGTCATTTTTGTCCGCTTGGACTCTTAATCAAGAAAAACCCTTTTTGAAGGTAATAAAAACTAGTCAGACAAGCTTGTGTCTTCCGTAGCCCGAACTACGTTTGCTCTGATCTTTCATGCTGTATGAAAGTACGTAGGCATAGGATGCCGTATCCTAGCGAGCAACCTTCCCACCTTTCCCGCAGTTAGGCGAACTACGTTGACTCTAATTTCTCGTTCCAGACGGGAGTACGTAGGCATAAAGTGCGATACTTTGCCGAGTCATTTTCTTTTCTTTTTAACCCAGACCTTTAGAGTAGATAGGATAACAATCCGTACTAGAAAACAAGCGTGGATCCCGTCGAGTACGGCGGACGTGAGGGGTGCTAATACCTTCCCCTTGCGTAATCGACTCCCGAATCCAGGAATTTGGTTGCGACGACCATTCCTTTCCCGTTTTGCGTTAGGTTTACTCTGAGCGTTTCCTTTCCCTCTGTTGGGATAAATAACGCACGGTGGCGACTCTTCTGTCATAGCCGGCGCCGATTTTCGCAGTAGCGACATCTAGTACTAAATATAAAGCTTAGAACATTCTCTACAAGTTTCATGTTGGACCCAAGAGTATATGAGACTTGTATCTTGAGATAGGTGGTCTTGAAGTTAGGCAAAGAATAGGGGATTTTACCCTGAGAACCCTAATTTAGTAACTCCTCACACTCTTTCTTATTGATGAATTGATCTTGAGATGATATCCCATGTATCTTAACACAACATTCCATGACCATAATTGAGTCTTAATCTCCTTCAATTTCACAGTTGACTTAGGGTTGACTAGATGAAAACCCTAATTGCACCATCTTCAATTGTAGCTCTTCACACTTGGTGTAAACACTTGAATGAACTTCAAAATGACCCTCAAGGCCTCCAATGAGCTTAAATTATCATCTCCCTCCATAAGCATGAGCTTGTGATCCTCGGATGACCTTCAAATGGCCTCCTAGACAGGAGGTGAACCACATACACTTATCTACCCATCCAAAAGGCTTTAACTTGTCTCTGGTGATGATAACCCCCTGTTGACTTGAATACAAACTCTTGATTAGGCTTAGAACGCTTGGCAAATTCCTCTTGTTAGGCACACACATCTCTTGATCCCCTGTAAAATGAAAAATGCTATGCAATGCAATATGCTAGAACAATTAAATGAAACATAAACCAAGTAAAGAAAAGGTTGGGCAAATTTTGGGGTACAACACCAACCTACCTGACTTTGTGGATTTGGATGCCTTCTATATCTTCGCTTCTAAGAATCTTGTGCCAACCCTCTTAGGCGATGTTTATCATTCAATTCACTATAAGAATGAGAATAGATGAGGAAATAACGTCTCCTGTTGTGCTCCGTTGGTGTACATATGGTTTATGTCGCATTTGCCCAAGTTTGGACCCTTTGTTGATATTGCAGACACTGTTGATTGGCCAGAAAGACTTATGGGTTTAAGGTCAGAGAATATTGTATGGTTTAACAGAGACCTTTTTGGTATGGAGATTCTTCACAGCTGTGGAGATTTCCCCAATGTTCCTTTGATTGGGAGGAAGGGGGCATTAATTATAACTCTGCTCTCGCAGTCAGACCATTTGGATACGCTCTAAAAGAACCTCTGAAGGAAGAAGAAATACAGGAATCTCTGTATTTCACTGGTATAGTTGATAATGAGACCTTAATCAGATTGGAAAAATCTTGGGGTAAGATTCACCGTAAGGGAAAATCTTCTTTGGGCAAGAGCGATTGTAGAGCCTATGGACCATATGTGGAATGGATCCCAGAAAGGGTTGAGAGGTTATTGCTACCATTTCCAGTCAGGGAGCCTTTGTATCCTCTGGTAGTTGAAGAACCAATGAAATTTGACATACAGAAGTACAATCAACTGTGAGCTGAAAAGGAAGAACTACGCAGGGTGAATGAAGAGTTGGAGAAGGAGATCATTCAGCTTAGAAGTGAGAAAAATCAAGCCACCCACTCATCCAAGAAGCAGACAGAGATAGTGAACATCATGGGTAGAGAGTTAACAGAAGAGATTCGCGCCCGAGAGCGAGTAGGTCGAGACTTGAAAAGTGCCAATGATATTCTCAAAGATAAGAAAAAAGAGTTAGAGAAAGCACACCTGGAAATATCAAAGGTCAACGCTCAATGGAATGCTATCTTGGCCAACAATAAAGAAAGAGAAGACGGGGTTCGTCAACAGATTGACAGGTTGAAGACTCAACTCCGAATCAAAGATGAAAAAGCTCTTGGAGAATTTGATTGTCAGTATGAAAGCGACCGTAAACTACCAGAAGCTCTTGCAACGTTGGAAGAGTACAAGCTGAAAGCAGACCTGAAAAAGCCCAGACTTGAGGATGCATTAGTGGAGGATGCCTGGGAAGATTATGCTCAAGGCTTACAAGATACCATTCGCAGGAGGGAGTTGCTTATCCAGGGATTGATTGCTAGGCCAGATCACCCTAATACGAAGGAGTTATTGGAATAATTCTAGACTCGTTTTCGTATTTGATGCATTTTCTCTTTTGTATTTGTTATTTTGTACTCCGACCATCACCAGGATTGTTGGATGAGGTCGTGTTGAATCAGTTGTATTTCCTTGGTAATGTGTTGTGTGTTGATACTCTATTTCTGATTCTATTTATGAGAGAGGTTTTGTGGCTCCATATGTTGGCTCTTCATTCTCCTATTGTTCCCGTGGAACTAGAATCAAGGGGAAGATTTCCCTGAACTATATTTACATGTCTGCATTTTGCACCATTTTTCATATTGCACCACAGGTGTTCTGGTTCCGTTTACCTTATTTCTTTATGTGGTTTTCTCAGCACTATTTCAGGATTGAAGAGTGCACAATTCACCACTATTCAACAAGGGGAAATCAACAAAAGGCCATGGAATAAATTCAAATTGAGCTACAGGAGTTCCGTGACTGCATGGCGCAATTCATGGACCTAATGCAAGGGTTCGCTAATGGTCAGGAACAGCTAAGAACACTCGTTCAACCTCTGATTGCTAGGGTTGACGGAAGTGGAGTTCTGCATGGTGGGACTGTTGTTGTTCCTCCTCCAGCTGACAATGGCACTCATCATGCCAATGTCATCCCGACAGTAGTTATTCCTCCGGGCGGAGGAAATCAGAATGGATCCATGTTCCAGGGGCAACATGCACTGTACATGGAAACGCTGGTCCTTAGTGGGAGGAGGACGAACAAGATGATATTTTCTCCATGGGAGATCTGGGAGCAGGTTTGCATTCTAATGCAGACAGGAGGTTCAAATTGATAGAAGAGAAGATAAGAAACCTTGAAAATCAGAATTCTCTTGGTCTGGACATGTCAAACTTGGGGCTGATCCCAGGTTTAAGGATTCCGTCGAAGTTCAAGGTCCCAGAATTTGACAAATACAAGGGGACGACCTGTCCCAAGGTGCACCTCCGTTCATACTATAGAAAAATGTTTGTGTACTCTAATGACGAGAAGTTGTTGATGCATTTATTTTAGGATAGCCTGTCTGGTCCATCCTTAGAATGGTATATGGGTTTGGATCCGGTCAATATTAGAAGCCGGAGAGACCTGGCAGAGGCCTTCATCCTACACTATCAATATAATAGTGATTTGACGCCTAACCGTGTGCAGTTGCAGAATCTTTCACAACAGAGTAATGAGGGATTTAAAGAGTACGCCCAGAGGTGGCGCGAACTTGCTGCAAGGGTTCAACCTCCCATGGTGGAGAGGGAACTCATTGATATGTTTGTAGCTACACTGCCTGGTGTGTACTACGAGAAGTTGATAGGGAATATGTCTTGTAGCTTCTCAGATTTAATCATCACTGGTGAACGAGTTGAAAATGGGATTAAATTGGGAAAGATCCAAGCGGGAGAGGGATCCTCATCTGGAGGAGGAAGGAAGAACTTCGGTAACAAGAAGAGGGAAGGAGAGACGAACGTGGTCTTAGGATACAGGAATAATAACAGAAATAGAAACAGAAATCAACAATATCATCAGCAACAACCTTAGGCTGCGAGTACTGCAATTCCAGCAGTACAACCTCAACAACAACAACAATAACGTCCATAACAACAACAGCAGAATTACGCTCCACGACAGTTCCAAGATCGTAGGAGGACGATGAATAGACAATTTGACGCGCCACCATTGTTGTATTCACAACTCTTACAACGTTTTTTGCAGCTTCAGTTGGTTCAAAAGAGGATGCTGGCACCTTTGACTGGCGCACCACCCCTAGGGTATGACACAAACGTCAGATGTGACTTTCACTTGGGCGCTCCTGACCATCATATAGACAATTGTAAAGCTTTCAAACATAAGGTTCAGGACCTTATAGATAGCAAGGCAATCAATTTTACAAATGATGCGCCTAATGTTGTTCAAAATCCTATGCCCAACCATGGAGCGGCTGCGGTAAATGCTATTGTGGGGGAAGAGAATTTGAATTTGGTGACCAACTTTGAAGAGTTGAGAGCTCCTTTGAGTTTGGTTAAGATGAGGATGTTGAAGGGTGGAGTGTTTCTAGGCTGTATTGAAAACTGTGAAGGTTGTTTGGCTCATCCTGAGGGATGTGAGGACTTGAAAAATCATGTGCAAATATTAATGAATGAAGGCGTGCTACAATTTGACAGGGTTGGTGAAGAGAAAGATGAGAAGGTGATCAGTCAAGAGCATGATAAGGTTCCCACAATCTCAATTCCTTTTAGAACCATAAACATATTTGCGCCGCCGAGGCCGGCTACCGTTATAATCACCAAGGTAGGGCCTGTGTATTACGAAAGCACTAAAGGAATCATGTGGAATTATGGGGCTGAAGTCTTTTGTAATGGACAAAAAAAAAGAGCTAAAGGGAACGAAGTTTGATTCAATGGATAATCTTGTGGGAACAGGCAGAATGACGAGAAGTGGGAGGGTGTTTGCACCTCCAGAGGCTAATGTTGAAGGATCGGATAAAGGAAAGGGGAAGGCGGTTGTTGAAGAAAGTTCTCAACAGGGTGAGAAGGATGCTTTATTGAAAGATGCTGAGGAATTCATGCGTCTGATTAGAAAAAGTGACTACAAGATTGTGGACCATCTACAACAAACCCCGTCAAAAATATCAATTGTATCATTATTATTGTGCTCTGAAGCATATCAGAATGCCCTTTTGAGGATTCTAAACACTGCGTATGTACCACAAGAGATATCAGTGAACCAACTGGAAGGAGTGGTGGTGCATGTGAATGTTGGAAATGGATTAGGATTTACTAATCTTGACCTGACACCTAAAGGAAGAAACCTCAATCACCCCCTGCATATTTCCATTGAGTGAAGAGGAGCTGTATTATCTCATGTTCTGGTGGATACTAGGTCTTCACTTAATGTGTTGCCCAAAAAGGCTTTGATGAAGCTTGACACCCAAGGAGTAATATGCACTCCTAGTGATCTGATTGTGCGAGCGTTCGATTGAATGAAGAGGTCTGTGTTTGTAGAAGTGGCTCTTCCTATCCAAGTTGGCCCGAAGGTCTTTGACACTATCTTTTACATAATGGATATCCAACCAGCATACAATTGCTTGTTAGGTCGGCCCTGGATTCACTCGGCAGGGGCGGTAACGTCGAATCTACATCAGAAGCTAAAGTATATGGTGGGGGGTAACATTGTCACCGTGTGTGGTGAGGATGCATCATGATCAGCCATTTATCCCCGCTCAAGTATGTGGAAGTTAATGGGGAGATACATGAGACCTTATGTCAAGCGTTTGAAGCAGTCCAAGTCAGAGAGAAGGCGCCAATGGTAGGCAGAGTTCTTGAGGTTGCTATGTCTTCATTCAAAGAAGCGCAAGCTGTGGTAAATTCTAGATCATCTCAAGGTTGGGGGCAGGTGTTAAGTATCCCCAATAAGTAAGATAAGTTTGGATTGGGGTACAACCCATCGTCTTCTTCTTCACAGAGCGCTCCGTGCTATAGAGGACCGGTCCAATTTACAAGTGGCAGGGTGATATTTGACGGAATCAATGTTGTGTCCGAGGATGAGGGTGATAGTGATTGTGATATGGATGCATGGATCCAGCCAAGTGTTCCCGGCCAAAGCCTGAGCAACTGGACTATTGAAGAAGTTGTCCAAGTGACCCGTGAAGAGTAACTATCTTGTTTTCTGATTATGTGTAGCCCTATGTTCTACCCGGAGCATAGTGGTATTTGTCTGTAGGGAATTATCCTTGTTTATGTTTTGATCAATTGTTTTATCATTAATCAAAGGGCGTTTTTGCATTCAAATATTGTGATCCTTGTTTTTCTTGTTTATTTTTAACAATAAAATGGAAATGTGGTTTGTTTTGTTTGCATATCATTTTAAGCATCAAATCATCGTCATTGCAGGTTTCACATAGCAGATGCCACCGATTCAGACTCGTCTATGACTCGGAATGACTTTGATAATCCAATCTTTCAAGCTGAAGAAGAGATTGAAGAAGACGAAGACCTGCCTGAAGAGCTCGCCAGGTTGCTGAGACAAGAAGAAAAGGTTATTCTGCCTCATTAAGAGGAGATTGAAGTTGTCAACCTAGGTACAAAGGAAGATAGAAAAGAGGTCAGGATAAGGGTTGCTTTAGAGGATGATGTCAAACAAAGACTGGTAGAAATGCTCCGAGAGTATAGAGACGTCTTTGCTTGGTCATATGAAGATATGCCCCGACTTGATACGAATATTGTGGTTCATCGCTTGCCTCTTCGAGAAGAGTGTCCACCTGTGAAATAGAAGCTAAGAAGAACCAGACTGGACATGGCAGTTAAGATCAAAGAAGAGGTCCAGAAGCAGTTGGAAGCCAGATTTCTTGCCGTGACGAATTACCCTCCGTGGGTCGCTAACATTATACATGTACCTAAGAAGGATGGTAAGGTCAGAATGTGTGTAGATTATCGTGATCTAAATAGAGCGAGCCTGAAAGATGATTTCCCGCTCCCCCATATTGATGTGCTTGTTGATAATACGGCCCAATATTCAGTGTTTTCCTTAGTGGATAGTTTCTCCGGGTATAACCAGATTAAGATGGCCCCGGAGGACATGGAGAAAGCGACCTTTATCATGCTGTGGGGGACTTTTTGCTATAAGGTAATGCCCTTTGGATTGAAGAATGTAGGGGCAACCTATCAGCGGGAGATGGTCACTTTGTTTCATGATATGACTCATCATGAGATTGAAGTCTATGTTGATGACATGATCGCAAAGTCACAAACGGAGGAAGAGCACCTGATGAATCTGTTGAAGCTATTTGAGAGGTTAAGGAAGTTCAGACTAAGGTTGAATCTGAACAAGTGCACTTTTGGTGTACGGTCAGGAAATTTATTGGGGTTCATAGTCAGTGAAAAAGGAATCAAGGTCGATCCTGCAAAAATAAAAGCTATACAAGAGATGCCATCACCGAAAACAGAGAAAGAGGTTCGTGGTTTTCTAGATAGATTGAACTACATTGCAAGGTTCATATCTCACCTCACAGCCACGTGTGAACCAATGTTCAAGCTATTAAAGAAAGATCAGTCGGTGGTCAGGAATGAAAATTGCCAAAGGGCATTTGAAAAAATAAAGGAATATTTGCAGGAGCCTCCGATACTGATGCCCCTAGTGGCAAGAAGACCATTGATAATGTACTTGACGGTTCTTGAGAACTCCATGGGTTGTGTTCTCGGTCAACACGACGAGACAGGAAGAAAAAAACATGCCATCTATTATTTGAGTAAGAAGTTCACAGATTGTGAATTCAGATACCCAATGTTAGAAAAGACGTGTTGTGCACTTGCTTGGGCCGCCAAACGCCTAAGGCAATATATGCTGAATCACACAACCATGCTGATTTCGAAGATGGATCCGATTAAGTATGTGTTTGAAAAGCAAGCACTTTCGGGAAGGATTGCTAGATGGCAGATGGTTTTGATAGAATACGACATTCAGTACGTCTCCCAAAAGGCTATCAAGGGGAGTGTTCTGCCAGAATATCTCGCAGAGCAACCAATCGATGATTATCAGCCGGTGAAGTTTGAATTTCCTGATGAGGACATCATGTTCTTGAAAATGAGAGATTGCGATGAGCCATTACCGGATGAAGGTCCTGAGATAGGCTCCCAGTGGCAAATGATTTTTGACGATGCTGTTAACTCTTATGGCAGTGGAATTGGGGCAATCATTACCACTCCCCATGGTTCATACATACCATTTACTGCCAGGTTAACATTTCCTTGCACCAATAACGAAGCTGAACATGAAGCATGTATCATGGGTATTGAAGAAGCGATTGATCTGATAATCAAGAACCTTGATATTTATGGTGATTCATCTTTGGTAGTAAATCAAATCAAAGGAGAATGGGAGACTCGACAACCTAACTTGATTCCCTACATGAACTATGCAAGGAGGTTGTTACCTTTCTTCGACAGGGTAGAGTTTCATCGTGTGCCAAGAGCGGAGAATTAGATGGCAGATGCTTTGGCTACATTATCCTTGATGTATAAGGTGAATTATTGGAACGACGCTCCAAGAATTGCCATCTTCCGCCTCGATAGGCCAGCGTTTGTATTTGCAATAGAGGAAGCTTCAGATGGGAAGCCGTGTTATTATGATATCCGAAACTTTCTTAAGAATCAATAATATCCGCCTGCGGCATCGAGCCGGGATAAGAAGACCTTGAGAAGGTTATCTGGAAACTTCTTTTTGAACAAGGATGATGTACTCTACCAAAGAAACTTTGATCTGGTTCTGCTGAGATACGTGGACGAAAATGAATCAAGTTTTCTTATGGAGGAAGTCCACGAGGGTTCTTTTGGTACGCATGCAGACGGACATGCAATGTCTCGGAAACTGTTGAGGGCAGGCTATTATTGGATGACTATGGAGTCTGATTGTTTCAAATACGCCAAGAAATGCCAAATGTATGCTGATAAGATACATGTACCGCCAAGTCCTATGAATGTCATAGCGTCTCCCTGGCCCTTTTCCATATGGGGCATTGATATGATCGGTAAGATTGTACCGACCGCATCCAATGGACACCGCTTCATCTTAGTGGCAATTGATTATTTCACTAAGTGGGTTGAAGCAGCTTCTTTCGCCAATGTCACCAGACAAGTCGTGGCTCGATTCATCAAGAAGGATATCATCTGTCGTTACGGAGTGCCCGAACGAATCATTACTGATAATGGTTCGAATTTAAATAACAAGATGATGAAGGAATTGTTCCAGATTTTTAAGATTGAACATCACAATTCTTTTCCTTATCGCTCGGAGATGAATGGCGTTGTCGAAGCAGCCAATAAAAACATAAAGAAGATAGTGCAAAAGATGGTTGTGACTTATAAATATTGGCACAAGATGTTTCCCTTTGTATTACATGGATACCGTGCCTCGGTACATACTTCAACTGTGGCAACTCCTTTCCCGCTAGTGTATGGTATGGAAGCTGTCCTACCATTGGAAGTCGAGATTCCTTCTTTGAGAGTTTTGGTTGACGTCAAACTGGATGAGGTAGAATGGATAAGGAACAGATTGAATCAACTCAGCTTGATGGACAAGAAGAGATTGGCATCTATTGCATATGGCCATCTGTATCAAAGCAGGATGAAGAAAGCTTTTGATCAGAAGGTGCGCCCATAGAGCTTTCAGGCAGGTGATTTAGTGTTGAAGCCGATTCTCCCTACACTGACAGATCACAGGGACAAATGGACTCCCAATTACGAAGGTCCGTATGTCGTAAGGAAAGTATTCTCCGGAGGAGCCTTGCTACTCTCAACCATGGATGGCGAAGATTTCACATCCCCTGTGAATGCAGACGCAGTTAAAAAATACTTTGCTTAAAAGAGACCGATGGAATAAAAAAGAAAATCCATGAAAAAATGGGGCATCCCGGTGAACCATAAAAAGGTTCGGGCAAAAATTAGGGATAAAAAGAAAAAGAATTTAAACCCGCAAAGTTGAAAACCTGAAAAGGTGACTTTGGCAAAAATGGGTATCCTGGTGAATCGAAAACCCGCAAGGGCGATTCAGGAAAAAGTTAGGAATTTGAAAAGCAAACGACTGCAGTCTGCGTCTGATCTTATGAGCACAGTGGATTCTGGGAGAGCTCGAGGGTCAACCAATCATGACAGTCTCTTCAGAAGATGAATCATCAGGAGAAACATCGAAGTCATGCGAGTCATAGATGAATTGACACATGGTGGTTTTCTGTACAACATTGCCGACATTTTGTATAGTTTCTTGCATTTCTATACTATTTGCGCAACTTTCTCTTTTCCGGAGTTGCATCTGTTGTAAATTTGCCTATTTACAAGCCATTTACCAATGGAGTATACTATTCAGAAATGTTTTATTCTTGTTTTTAGCTTTTACTGTTTTGTTTGCAAAAGATGCCTGATGTTTTTGATAAAACTCTGCATACATAAGCTTGTGGGCTTTGCTAATAATCATTAAAACTTTGATTTGCTTGAGCGATGTGATAGACAACAACCGAGATAACTATCATTATATATAGGATACTTTTTTTGTACTTGTTTCAGGGCTCTCGTTCTTGATGCTATTCCAGAGGTGCATCCCCAGTAAAGTCACCATGTCTATTGTCGCTACTGCAAAAAAGGAGGCCGACAATGACAGAAGAGTCACCATTGTTTGTTATTCATCCTAACGAGGGAAAGGAAACGATCAGAGAAAACCTGCGAAACGGGATAAGATTGGTCATCGCAACCAAATCTCGGGTTCGGGAGTCGGTTACGCAAGGGGAAGGTATTAGCACCCCTCACGTCCGTCGTACTCGACGGGATCCACGCTTGGTTGTTTATCTAAAAGAGTGGTTGAAACTATCTACGCTAAAGGTCTCAGGGACAAAAAGAAAAGAAAAGTGACTCGGCAGAGCATCCTCGCTCTGTGCCTACGTATTCCCTCGTGCAATGGGAAAGTCAGAGTCAACGTAGTTCGACTAACTACGGATGAAAGTGGGGAAAGGTTGCTCGCCAAGACATCGCCGTCTTGTGCCTACGTATTCTCATCTGGTATGAGAAATCAGAGAAAACATAGTTCGGGCAATTAAGAACACCAGTTGGTTCAAATGTTTTACTCGAGTAAGGTTAACAACTAGTTCTAGCAGTTAGGCATACGCAGCTCGACCATTGGAGACTTAGGCGTTACCTGTTTGCGGTAGAACTAAGAGTTAACGAAACTCTTTTTCATGAAAAAGTTTTCCATTATTAAGGGTCCCAAAGGAAAAAATGAAGTTTGATCATTTGTTTTTGTGTCTTTTAAGAAGAAGTGTTTTTTAATTGTTTGTAACTCATGTTGCACTAAAGACTATGACCTAGGAGCGAATGCGTCACATATCGTCCAAAGGACATACGCTAAACCCTCTAGGTAATTGAGAGGAAGCTCCCTAATCACCACTTCCCAGGTACTTAAGGATCGTAACGCACAACATTCATTAGCCTTTATTAAGTATTTTAGAAATGATTTGAGATGAGAAAGAGAGAGGACAAACTAAAGGGAAACTAGTTCAAAACCTAGTAGTTGTCATGCAAGATGAACCTATAGTTGAGGTTAAAGGGAAATTCTACTTAATGTTCCCATACATGGTTTGAAACCTAGTGTCTATCACAATCATCTTTAAACAAGGAGATTGGAAGTCTTAAGGGAGCATGGTAAGAAAAGAGAAGAAGAGAGCATGATATAAAACATGAAATAGGAATGAATGAATGCATATTCAATGCAACACACAAGCAAAGGGAGGAAATAGTGTGGAGTATACACCTCCACAAGCTCATCTCAACCTTTATTAATGCAAGAGGGAAGAAATGCACAAAGGGAAAATAACACACAAGAAAAGGGAGGAAATAGTGTGGGGTGAACACCTCCACAAGCACATCTCAACCTTTATTAATGCATACAGGAAGAAAAGAAGGGAAGGAAAAGCTTACAACATGCATACTTCAATCTTAATGCACAAAATCATACGACATGAAAGGGAAAAGAAGGAGAGGATTGAATGAGATGATGGGAGGCAAAGTGGGAACTAAGGGAACCCACAAGGGCTACTCAACCAAACATACTACATCCAATATGCACACAAATCACACAAATGGTCCTCAAAGGCTCACTACTTATGGCATGCTTCAAATTCCTCCAAAGGAGAGATTAAACTTCCATAAAGAGGATCCTAAAGTCCTAGGACAGAAGTATAGATGAGGGTAGAATGTACTCAAAGTAAATGAGACAAGACATGTGAAAGAATGCAAGCAAATCATGACAAAAGGAGTGTAAACATTCACATACATGCACATATGAAACCCTAAAAGATAGGTAAAAAGAAGTACAAACTTAAACAAGTTGCAAACCAAATGAGGACCTATAATTCAACATACCAACACTCTAATATGTCCACAACATGAATCCAAAAGCATTAGGAGTTCAAAGAATGCACAAAGGTCATTTACAAGGAAAACTAGTTCATGTATTAGGGTACACATCACACAAGGATGACCAAAAATGAAAAATACACTAAAAATAGCAAAAAAACTCAAATATTGCCAAATACAGTCCTAGATGGCCCCTAGGGTGTTAGGAACCAGGGGCCAAGGCTATGGCGAAAAAAATCCTAAACAAGGCTAGGCAAACAGAGGGCAAGTTCTAAGGGATACCCTAAAAGCAAGGGTAAATCGAGGGTCCTAAAAATCACACTAAAACCCTAACCAATTGTCAATAAAACCAGGGGTAAAAAATGTCCAAAAATCATCTAACATGTCAAGAATATGCTAAAGAAAAATCAGCCATTAACATGAAGAATTCATCACAAAATAAAATCAAGAACATGGGATGTGCAATTTCAATCCAATTAAAATACCTCAAAAGTGAAAATCAAGATTTAATTGGAAAACGTCTTTAAAAAATTAATTGAAAAATTTGTAAAATCAATTAACATTGCAAAGTGTAATAAAATATTTTTTCAATATTTTTAGATGCATTGAAGTATTTTATTTGGATTAAAATCAAGCAGCATATAAAATGGAAAAAAGAATGAAAAGAAACTAAAAATGGAAAAAGCGCGTGACAAATAGCAAATTATTTCAGTTATATTTTTGGGCCAGGCACACAGGGGGTGCAAATAGGAGAGAAGGCCCATGATCCAAATTCAATTCAGAGTTAATGAAACGATTTGTTTCATTAAAACAACGTGGCAGGTCAATTGGTCAACATGAGGATTAGATGAGATCGCGGCCGTTGGTTTGGGATAGGTCAAAAGGTTAGAGCCTGAGGTGGCATCCACGTAAGCACACCTGAACTGAAACCAGACGCCGGAGCCACTGTGCTCTGGTCGTCTTCTCCGGTTAACCTCCGGTGAAGGGAGTTCAAAACTCCACCAAAATGCCTAGTTTTTTAGTCTAAACTCATCCTCTCCTCACGCAGGTCACTAATCTAGACTTAGTTTTCATTAATCTCTCTTAAATCAAGCAATACGAATCAAATCAATTTCAAGCAACATCCAAGAATTGTCAAGAACAACAATCAAACCTATCCAGAAACGATCTATAGTGCTAGGGGATAATGAATCTATGAAAATGGCATGTGATTGATGCATGAACAGAGAGAATTTGTGAAGAATAACTTACCTAACGGAGTGCTTCTGTTGGGCCTTGATTTGTTGATGAAGCTCGTGCAAAACCAGCCAGAAAGCTTCAAGAAACTTCAATGGAGCTTGCTATCACCTTCAATTTGATTGAATTGGCTTGGATTTGGATTTCACTTCTTCACTTTTCCCTCAACTCATGTAACTGAATTTCCCTCCAATGTTGCTCCAAAATCCCCTCTGAACACTTGTGAAGCATCTGAGAATTATATACGATGGATTTAGATTGAATGGAGGCCCAATTAAGGCCTGTTTGTGGCAATTGAGAAATCCAAAATTTTGAACCTCAACTTTGCAATTCACGACTGTTTTTGGCTCAAATAGCTCCAAACTTGATTCAAACTCATTGCTTGTGATGTAAGGAAATCCAATGGACAAGATTAGCTCCTTGTTATGATCCATTGGTTGATTTTGGAAGTGTACCTTAAGCTTGAAGCAACTTTGAACTTCTATGTAAAAATGACCTCAAACTTTATTTCTGATTTTGGCGTTTCATTTGGTAGGTTTTGGTGACTCAAAAAAATGCATAAACATGTTATGAAATGGTCCAAAATGAATTTGATTGAATTTATTGCTTTTAAGGCTTTTTCCATGAAATTTCCTTCACCAATTCTCATATACAAGCCATATCCATGACAAGTGATTATTTGGAGATGTAATTGAGCTCATTTGGAGCAAGTTTGATGTTGGAGAAAGTTCCATTTGAAGTGTGCAAAGTTGTGAAATTGACCTATAACGAAAATGACTTATAATCAAAGTTTCCCAATATGCCCCTGCATTGCAAGCTTCATATTTTGAGCTCTACAAATCAGATGAAGGACTTCTAGTACATTTTCGAAAGCTAAGATCATAAGGAAAAACTTTCATGTTTGGGTTAAAGTGAGAAGAAACATCCTTCTAAGTCAAAAATGTCTTGGAAGTTGGTTGACTTTTGTTGACCAAAATCACATTCATCTGAAGACCCATAACTTGTCATCATCATAACTTGAGTTCTAGAAACCCAATGAATGAGTTCTAGTACTCAAAAGAAAGCTAGAAACATGATATAAAAGTTTCATGTTGGAGTAAACATGAGATGAAACTTGTATCTTGAGATATGTGGCCTTGAAGTTAGGCACTAAATAGGGGATTTTACATTGACAAGCTTAGAAAAGGTTGGGCAAATATGTGGCCTTGTATTCTTGATTTGATCTTGGAATAACATCTTAGATTCCTCAACAAAACATTCCATTATCACAAAGAATTGGAATTGAGTCTTAATCTCCTTCAACTTCACAGTTGACTTAGGGTTGACTAGATGAAAACCCTAGCTGCACCACCTTTGACTGTGGCCTCTTGCACTTGGTATAATGACTTGAAAAAACTCCTCAATGACCCTAAAGACATTCAATGAGCTTATATAATACTCTCCATCCATAACCAAGAACTCTATATCATCTGATAATCTCCACATGACCTCCAAGATAAGAGGTGAACCATATTGATTCACCTGCACTTTTAAAGAACTTTGACTTTCTTCTGATGATGATAAACACTTGATAGCTTGGATAAGACCTCTTGCTTAGGCTTTGAAACTTTGGTAATCTCTTCTTGCTAGGCGCACCTCTCTCAATCCCCTGCAAATGAACAATGGTATGCAAATGCTAATGCTATGAAAATGCAATGAAACCTAAACCAGGTAAAGAAAAGGTTGGGCAAATTTTGGGGTGCAACAGCTGCCCCTATTCAAACGACTTGAACTTGACTGGGTGAAAAGAAAACGACTTTCACACAATCAAGGTAAAAGATGGTCGAATACCAACGAACCCAGAAATTTGCCAACCGCAGAAATAAACTGCAAACTCTGATTAGGGACGAAATCTCTGGAAAAAATCTTGAACTGACAGTTGCAACGACAACGAGCTAAGTAATTAACAATCAAAAGTCTCGACCCCGGGTCGAAAGAAACATCTGCTAAAGTGTAGGCCAAGACACTAAGTCAGAAAGAACACAAAATCCTGCAACAGATACGGAATGTCTGACATCCCCGTTGTTGCACCCCAAAATTTGCCCAACCTTTTTCTTTACCTAGCTTATGTTTCATTGCATTCATTGTAGCATTAGCATATGCATTGCTTTGTCATTTGTGCAGGGGATCAAGATGTTTGCCTATTAAGAAGAGGCTACCAAAGGTTCTAGGGCTAATCAATAAGCTATAGTCAAGTTATCATCCTCATCAAGCCTTCATGAAGAAGTCAAAGCTTCTTGGGAAAAAGGATGGATACAAGTGTGCCTACCTCTTATCTTGGGGGTCAATGAAGATTATCTGATGATATTGAATCCATGGTTATGAGTGGGATCCATTATGAGAGCTCATTGAATGCCTTGAGGGTCATTAAGGAGTTTATGCAGGTCATTGTTCAGAGTGCAAGAGGCCACAGCCAAAGGTGGTGCAATTAGGGTTTTCACATGGTCCACCCTAAATCAACTGTGAGTCTTGAGGAGATTAAGACTCAATTCCAAGTAATTATGATAATGGAAGGTTATGTTGAGACATGTCATACATCATTTCAAGATCAATTCATCAATACTCAAGAGTGTGAGAAGTTGCTAAGCTAGGGTTTCTAAGCTTTACAGTGTAAAATCCCCTGTTTAGTGCCCAACTTCAAGACCACATAACTCAAGATACAAGTTTCATCTCATCTTGAATCCAACATGAGACTTGTAGATCATGTTCTTAGATTTTGTTTGAGTACTAGAAGTCATTTATCTGATTCCTAGAACTCAAGTTATGAAGTAGACAAGTTACATGTCATCAGATGAATGTGAGTTTGGTACTTGAAAGTCAACCAACTTCCAAGATATTTTTGACCTAGAAGGATGTCTCTCCTCATCTTGACCCAAACAAGAGAGTTGTTCCTCATGATCTTAGCCTTCCAAAGAGTACTAAAAGTCCTTCTTTGGACTTATAGAACTCAAGATATGAAGCTTGCAAGGCAGGGGTATTTTGGGAAACTTTGATTATATGCTACTTTTAATTATGGGTCAATTTCACCACCTTGCACATCTCAAATGAAAATCTTTACAACTTGAAAGTTGCTCAAATTAGGTCATTTTCTCAACCAAACATCAAGGAACCACTGATATGGCGTGGATTGAAGACTTGATGAAGAAATTTTCATGAAAAGGGCATTAAAGGTCATTAAGAGTCAAAAAATCAAATTAATTCATGATGGACCAAATTTGTGCAAATTTGTGCATATTTTGAGTGCATTCCATACTTCAAACACATTGACATTTGTGGATTTGCAAATTGAACCAAAGAACCATGGCATTTCACATGTTGCTTCATCTTTAAGTAACACATCAAAATCATGCCATTGATCACAAAACAAGGATGAATCCTCCACCATTAGATCATATACATTGCCAGAAATATGAATGGCACAGATTCAAGGCTGAGCAAGCTCTGTTTCACAAGCTTCAAGTTCACCACGAGCAAGGAAAATTGAAAATCCATTGGGCTGGTTTAGACCTTCATTGGGCTTATTATCCATCAAAATCATTTCTATATAAGATCCTGATCATGTTAAGCCAAAAAAGGAGAGGTTTTTGATCAGAAATCAGTTACAAAACAGTTGGAGCAGTTGGAAGAAAATTGGAGATCGTGTTCTCTCATTCTTGAAGATTCAAGCAGAATTGTGGATTCCAACATCTCTAGCAAGGATCAGTGAGTGATTTTGGATCAAAATCATCAAGACTCAGCAAGTTTTGAAGGTTCTGTGCAAGCTCCTAACCAGGTTTTTACTTTTCAAATTTCCTCACGATCCATGATGATTTAGCATTCAATTCTCATGTGGTTAGGATCCTTGTATGCCATAGATTGATTTTGGATAGTTTTTAGGTTCAATTACCATAATTCTTGACATGGCACAAAATCTTGTTGGATTCGGTTTAGCTTATTTAGGGAGCAAAAATGAAAATAAATGGTAGATTCATGACGTATGTGAAACGAGGATCACTTTAGGCTAAAAAATCATGGAGTTTGGATAAGTTTTGAAGGTACCACTATTCACATCCCACCGGAGAAGACGACCGGAGTCTTCTCCGGCCGCCGTCTGCATTTTTCCACCATTTCCCCTTTTAAACCCCAGCTTGCACCATAGCCATTAGATCGATGTTGTTTTGATTGACTATGACTTGATCGTATGGCCTAATTTAATCTCACTTTGTGCTGGGAATCTTTTGTTTGCGTGGCGTTGTGAGATCTTTTGGATGGCTTGACCTTGGTTTCATCTGATGGTCAAGGTCTCATTGACTTGGCCTTAATGAAACGGTGTGTTTCATGTACGCACCCCATAGCCATTAGATCATTAACTGGTTTTTGTATTGAATGGCTGAGATTTGTTCTTGTGTTATGTTAAAATCCTGATGCACGTGTGGCAGCATAGAAACCATAGGATCTTTGACTGGTATGTGGATTGAGTGGCTCAGATTGAATCCTTTGTTTGGCTGACCTTCACATGTTGATTGGGCCTGAATGTTATCCACACCCCCCTTTGTGAGGCCCATGCAAACCAACATAAATCCAATTACTTCCTACACCACATCTTTTTCCAATTTAATTTCTTTTCCTTTATTTTCATTTTATTTTGCTGTTTCATTTTAATTCATATAAAATTGTTAAACAATTCCATAAATCATGAAAAAATGCATTTAGATAGTTTAGCATGTAATTTGATGTTTCATATTTATTAATTGAATTTTCTGTTTCTTTTTCATTTAATTGGATATTTTCTTTTTAGTATGCTTTTGTAAAGGTGAAAATGACATATCTTCTTGCTTGATTTTATTTCATGATCAAAATTCCAAATAAATACATGAAACTTTTTGAGCATATTGTTGACACCTTAAGTGATAGTGTAGTATTTCTCCCTTATTTTTTAGATGCCTTTAGGATAGGTTTTGGATAGTGTCTTTAGAATTTTTAGATATGCTTGACCATTTTTGGTAGATTTTACATTCTGACCCATCTTTGTGTGACTTCAACCATACCTTTGACCTAGTTTCCATCTTGGGTGATCCTTGTGCAATGCTTGTGAATTTCATTCTCCCCTATCCATACCTTAGACATATTAAGGCACTTGTGGGTGCATTTCCCAGTCAAAACCTTGTTCCTAACTAGTTCATAACCTAGGCTTCCTTTAGAGCTTCCCTTTAGTCTTTCCATAAGAACTCCTTTGAATGATTTCTATCCTTACTTGGTTTCCTTCCCTTGATTCCTCTAAGTCCTATATTCTTAGGATCCTTCTAGTGAGAGCCTAATTCTTCCTTTGGTCGAATTCTGTGCATTCCATGAGAAGTTTGAGCCTTTGATGGACTCCTTGTGTTGATACACATTGAACATAGTGGGTTCCTTTGGTTCACACTATGCTTCCTTTCTCCTCTAAGTCCTATATTCTTAGGATCCTTCTTGTGAGAGCCTAATTCTTCCTTTGGTCAAATTATGTGCATTCCATGAGAAGTTTGAGCCTTTGATGGACTCCTTGTGTTGATACACATTGAACATAGTAGGTTCCTTTGGTTCACACTATGCTTCCTTTCTCCTCTAACTCCTATACTCTTAGGATCCTTCTTGTGAGAGCCTAATTCTTCCTTTGGTCGAATTCTGTTCATTCCATGAGAAGTTTGAGCCTTTGGTGGACTCTTTGTGTTGATACACATTGAACATAGTGGGTTCCTTTGGTTCACACTATGCTTCTCATCCTTCCTTATTATCTGTCCTACATGCTTAGGATCCTTCTTGTGAGAGCCTAATTCTTCCTTTGGTTTAATTGTGTGCATTCCATAAAGAAGTTGAACCTTTGTGGACTTTTGTGTTGATACACATTGAACTTAGTGAGTTTGTTTCTCACTTTGCTTCCCCTCCTCTTGTTTGTCCTTTCATCCTCATGGTTGTGTGATGTTGTGCATTATAAGTAGGATATGCTTGATAGTTTTCTCTATGCATTTCCATGTTTTCATCTAAAGGTTGAGGTTGCCTCCCTTTTCTTGGATGTTAATTTCCTTTCATACTTGATATGTTTGCATTTAAAGGTTGAGGTGTCCTCCCTTTGTTTGTTTTGTTGCATTGCATGTGCATTTACATTTTATACTTCATCTGCTTAATGATTTTAGCTCTTCTTTTTTCTTCCTTTGGCATGTCCCCTTAGGGCTCTCATTTCCTTGTTTAAGGGAGTGATGATAGAACTTTAGGTTGAATCCTTTGCATGAAAACAAATAGGATAGATTCCCTTGCTAAACTCAACACTAGGACCATCTTGCATGACAACATTAGGATTTTGATTAGTCCCCTTTAGATCCCCTTTTCTCTTCTCATCTTCAAACAATAATAAGACGTCTAATAAAGGCAAGTTTGTATTGTACGTTACGAGCCTTAAGCTACTTGGGAAATGATAATTGAGTGGTCTCCTCTCAACCATCTAGAGTGTTTAGTGTATGTCCTTTGGGTGATATGCGACATATTCGTTCCTAGGTCATAGTATCTAGTGCAGTGTGAATTACAAACATTCATCAAAAACACTTCTCTGATAAAAGACAAAAACAAACACCAAATTCCTTTTTCCCTTTGGGTCTTTCTTTTATCAAGGAAAATCTTTTCAGATAAAAGAGTTTTGTTAACTCTTAGTTCTACCGCAAACGGTAACGCCTAAGTCTCCAACGAGCGAGCTGCATACACCAACTGCTAGAACTACCTGTTAACCCTACTCGGGTAAAAACAATAGAACAAACCTGTGTTCCGTTTTATCCCGAACTATGTTCGCTCTGATCTCTCATACCTGTTGAGAGTATGTAGGCACAAGATGTGATATCTTGGCGAGCAACCTTTCCCCGTTCACCCGTAGTTAGCCGAACTACGTTGACTCTGACTTTCCCATTGCACGAGGGAATACGTAGGCCCAGAGCAGCGATGCTCTGTCGAGTCATTTTTCTTTTTCTTTTATCCTGTGAGCCTCTAACTAGATAGATAAACAACCCTTTATATAAACAACAACAAGTGTGGATCCCGTTGAGTACAATGGACGTGAGGGGTGCCAATACCTTTCCCTTGCATAATCGACTCCCAAACCCGAGATTTGGTTACGATGACCGATCTTATCCCTTTTCGCTAGGTTTTTCCTGATCGTTTTCTTTCCCTCCTTTGGGATAAATAACGATAGGTGGCGACTCTTCTGTCTTTGCAGGCACCTTTTTTCGTAGTAGCGACAACTGGAGACTCTGCTGGGGACTCCAACGGTTCCCTATGCGAGTCAATCCTAGCGCTTGTTTGTTTATCTTTTGGGTTTGTACATACATGTTGCACTTTATTTACTTCCGCACTTTATTTTCCCGCATTTATTTTCAGCATTATATATTATCACTATTGTTGTGCTGTGGGGAGGGAAGTTCTGATGAGTGATAAGCCAGACCCAGGCTTGAGTACAAACATAGCACTAGAAGTGGATTAGTGGTGAACCTGCTTGCTTTGCTCGCACCAGTTCCCACGTAATCCACGCTCAGAGGAGATTCTCTTTGATGATTTCCTTACCGGTCCTTTGGACTTGAGAGGACTTTAGATCTGAGGATTGTCGACTCTGGGGACCGATCATTTGTGATTCAGCTAAGTGAGGCCTCTTCAAGAGATGATTATGCCAAACCAAAAATGGTGAACGTTTCATCATTTCTTGAAAGTCTGTGACGATGATAACCACATAGGATGCTGAACTTTATTAGTGGATAGGTCCATACCTGTGAGTGGGACTGGGTTATGCAGGAAACCTTGGCTTTCAGAGGACCTGGTTTTCGTTACAGTATGAATCAGTGCTATTGATATCAGTGGTTCATATTATCAGAGTTGTGTTATGGTCTCACTGAAGCAAAACTTTGGTCCTTCTCAGTCAACAACATAACAATCTTGATCTCCTGCTGCATTTTTGCATTTTGCATCTTTGCATTCTCATCTGCGTTTCATTAACACGTGTCTGTGTTGCAGGTGCATATTTCCTCTCCAATTCTAGTGGTCTTGATCCTTATTGCCACCATGGAGCCTTTGAAGAAAACAGTGTCTTACAAACTACCAACACCTGATATCCGAGAATTGCGAAGTTTGATTTCTCTAGCTGATAAAAAGGTGATGGAAGACTTCAGACAAAGCTATGGGAGACTTCTGAATATTGTGTGTAAACTTTCTACGTACGAGTTGAATGGCCTCTACGCTCTTCTGCAGTTTTATGATCCGCAGCTCAGATGCTTTGCTTTTCCAGACTATGTCCTAGCTCCGACCTTAGAAGAGTATTCTGACTTGTTGGGGGTACCTTTGTTGAACCAAATGCCTTACTACCGTGTTGATGCTGAACCCGACTTGGGTAAGTTGGCTGCTGCACTTCATTTAGATGCTTCGGAGCTAAAAGGTAAGTTGGTCAAGAGAATTGGAGTCTCTGGTTTCACTTTGCCTTTCTAGGTGGAGAAAGCCCAGAAGTTTGCCAAGGAAGGTTGTTGGGTTGTGTTCAATGCCATCTTAGCCCTCTGCATATATGGTATCATGTTATTCCCTAATCTCCCGGATTTCGTAGATACAAAGGCCTTCTACATATTTGCTTCCGGGAATCCGGTGCTCACTCTTCTCGGAGACGTTTATCATTCAATTCACAGCAAGAATGAGAACAAAAAGGGGAAGAATGTGACTTGTTGTGCTCCTTTATTATACAAATGGTTTGCCAACCATCTTCCTAAAACGGGTCCATTTATTGATACTGCTGAGACTTCAGAATGGTCTGCACATTTGATGGGTCTGTCTGCTAACAACATTACTTGGTTTGATAGGGACATGCTAGGCAAAGAAATTATCTATAGTTGCAGTGGTTTTCTTAACGTCCCTTTGGTCGGAAGGAAAGGGTGCATCAACTATAATCCATCTTTGTTGGTGAGATAATTTGGATATGCGCTGAGAGGTCCTCCTGTTGAAGAAGAGATACAAGAATCTTTGTATCTCATAGGGTTGCTAGAAGGTGACACCTTGGTTAAAATGGAGAAAGCATGGAGCAACATTCATAGAAAAGGAAAAATCTTGCTAGGGAAGAGCAACAACAAAGCCTTTGACCCATATTTGGCCTGGATCCGGGAGAGAACCGCCAAGTTTCTGATGCCTTTTCCTGCTGTTAAGCCATTATATCCTCTTCTAGCCGAGGAAACCACCTCCGTTGATATTCAAAAATACAACCAGGTACTACGAGAAAAAGAAGAGTTGAAGAAAGCAAAGGAGGAGCTAGAAAAGGAAATTGTTCAGCTCCGAGGAGAGAAGAATGATGATGTGTATTCCTTTAAGAAGCAAACCGAGTTGGTGAACCATCTAGGTATAAATTTAACCAAGTAAACTGATGCCCGAGAGTGTCTGGGGTTAGATTTGAAGGTCGTTAGCAGCGTGCTTGCCAGCAAGAAGCAGGATTTGGATAAGGCATATTTGAAGATCTCTAAATTCGAGACGTTGTGGAACGCTACTTTGACCAACAACAAAGAACGGGAAGAGAAGTTAAAGCAGCAAATTGCCAAATTGAAGATCCAACTTGAGGCCAAGAACGAGAAGATTGAAGCTGAGGCATCACTCAGGCGTGACACTGAGTGCCGATTGAGCGAGGCTATAGTAAACTTGAAAGGTTGTAAGCTAAGAGCTGATTCCAAGAGATGTAAATTGGAAGATTGCTTCGGAGAGAGAGCCTGGGAAGACTTTGCTAAGGACATCCAGAGCACCATCAGATAGAGAGAACTGCTTATTCGAGGATTGCTCACCAGGCCTGACCATCCCGAGACGAAGGAACTATTAGAAGTTTCCGTGCCTGCTGCCGCACTTGATTTCTTTTGTATTTATTTGTAGCTTTCATTCACTATTGTACTGTTGACCATCACCAGGCTTGTTGGTTGAGGTCACTCTATTATCGTTGATTCAGCTGTACTCGGTTACTCTTGTATGCTGCCCATGTGGGCTCTTTATATATATATATATATATATATATATATATATATATATATATATATATATATATATATATATATATATATATATATATATATCAGATATTGATCATCTCCGTGATTGGCTTCTTATTTGTCTCACTGTTATTCTGGAACTAGAATCGAGGGGATATATCCCTAATGCACAGAAACATGTTTGCATTTGCATATCATTTTTCATAACATGTACCTTGAACTTGTTTATCTGACCCCCTATGTTTGCCTAACCAGCTGTGTTTCAGGATTGATTGTAGACCAATTCATCGTTACTCCACTCGAGCTAATCAACTCGGAGCTATGGAGCAAGTCCAAGCAGAAATGCAAGAGTTTAGAGAGAGGATGTCCCAGTTCATGGACATCATGCAGGTGGTTGCCAATGGGTAAGAGCAACTACGAACCCTCGTGCAGCCCTTGATTACACGTCTTGACACCAATGGGGTTTTGCACGGATGCGAAACTACCAACCCTCCTCATGTTGAGACTCCCCGGGCTGACAACTCTGGACCAACTGTGGTCATTCCCAACACTGTGGGCAATGGGAATGCTAGAATGGGTACTGGCCATGTTGGGGATGGTAATGGCACCATTGGGGCTGCTAATGGTAACATTGGTATAAGTGGTAACAATGCTGGTAACACTGGAAATTTCCATGGACCTGAAGCTGCGGGTATCGTCTATGGAAATGTTCATCAACCCTGGAATGAGGATCGTCAAGATGACGTATTGTCCATGAGAGGCGATGAGTTTGATCTGCCTTCTAAGGCTCGCCAGAGGTTTAAAGCACTTGTGGATAAAATGAAGAGCTTTGAGAACCTGAATTCTATGGGTCTCGACATGGCCAACTTGGGGTTGATCCCCGACCTCAAAATACCACCAAAATTTAAAGTGCAAGACTTTAATAAGTACAAGGGTACTACTTGCCCTCGTGTCCACTTGAGATCCTACTATAGGAAAATGTCGGCGTACTCAGACGACGAGAAGACGCTGATGCACTTCTTCCAGGATAGTCTATCTAGACCTTCACTCGAATGGTACATGGGATTAGAACCTGCGAGTGTACGTAGCTGGAAAGATTTTGCTGAAGCTTTTGTAAACCACTACCAGTACAATAGTGACCTAGCTCCTAACCGGGTCCAGCTGCAAAATCTGTCACAGAAGAATGGGGAATGCTTTAAGGAATACGCCCAGCGGTGGCGTGAATTAGCAGCCAGAGTTCAACCTCCTATGGTGGAGCGAGAACTGGTAGATATGTTTGTGGCTACTCTGCCGGGTGTTTATTACAAAAAGTTAATCAGCAGCATGTCAGGGAATTTCTCTGACTTGATCATCACTGGTGAGCGGGTTGAGAATGGGATCAAGCTGGGTAAGATCCATGCCGATGAGAATTCCTCAGCTAGAGGGAAGAAAGTGTTTGGAGGAAAGAAGAGAGAGGGTGAAGCCAACTATGTATCCGGTTCCCGAAGGAACAGAAAGCCGACACAGAACCATCAGCAACAAAGGGTCGCTAGTATTACTATCCCTACAGCTCCACAGCAGCAACAACAACCGCAGAATCAAAATCAACAGGGGTATAGAAAGTACCCAGTCCGACCAGCAAATAGACGACTTGAGACGCCGCCAATTTCATACTCTCAGCTACTTCAAGCGTTACTGCAATTGCAACTCGTTCAGAATAGGACGTTGGCTCCACTGACCGGACCACCTCCACCTGGTTACGATACGAACGCTCACTGCGAGTTCCATTCTGGGGCACCCGGTCACACCATTGAAGATTGTAAAGCCTTCAAGCACAAGGTCCAGGATGTAACACCCCACTTCCCCAAACTAAAATAAAATACAATTAAATCATATAAATATCATAGTTTCCCTAATGAAAAGTGGGATATCACATTCACAAAATTCAACAAAACACTTCATTAGATGGTTTTCAAAATAACAGCGGAAATCATCAATAGTACATCATTCTCGTCCATTCGCCAAATTACATAAAACATTCATTAAGAGGGTTCACAAAAATAAGATACGTCACAGGAACAACAAGTCCAATCACAATAAAAGTAAACACCCAAGTCTCGTGTTACGTATCAGAGCATCCTAGGACTCGACCCGCACACCACTATCCAAGTTAGCTATGTACCTGGATTATCTGTACCTCCGAAGAAGCACAGCCCACAACAACAACAAAGGGGTGAGAAAACATGATCAAAATTATCGGTAATAAGATACATGAATAAAAGGCAGTAACTAAACAAATCATCACCCCACCAACATCAAACACGACCTACTGTCCAATCATCAACACAACATACACTAATGCAAGAATGCAACTTAACACCGTGCATGCGGTACCGACTCATTGGTTCATTCAATCGAACCCCGGATAGATCACTTAGGCTCCTCCTGAGACATGATCCATCCCACCATTCTCCGTAAAGGAGTACGGGTGAATCACTTACGCTCCTCCTGAGACATGATTCAACCCCACCATTCTCCACAAAGGAGTATGGGTGAATCACTTACACTCCTCCTGAGACATGATTCAACCCCACCATTCTCCACAAAGGAGTACGGATGAATCACTTATGTAACGCCCCGATTCTGAATTTCCTTTATTTTGAGTCCTTTTATTTTAATTGATTGAATTATTATTTTAAATATATGATTTATGTGTTTAATATGTTATGTGTACATATTATACTATTTTCTCTTTTTACCGATTTCGAGTGTTTCGGGTAAAAATAGGTTGGAGGGAATTTTGGGCATTAGTAATTATGTTAAGTGGATATTTTATGTGAATTGATTAATTAGTGTGGAAAGAATTTGAGAGGAAAGAAATAGAAATATGAGATAGAGAGGAAAAGAAAGGAAGATAGTAACATTGGGAGAAAAACAAGAGAAAGAAAGAGGAGAAGAGAAAGTGGAGAGAAAAGGAGAGGAAAACCTAGAACTTCAAGAAATCATCACCAAAGCTTTCGATTGTTCGGGTAAGGGTGTGGAACTTTATTATTCTATCAATGTGTATAATCATGTATGATTTTGTTGGATTATTTTGGATTGTTGGTAGTTTTTCTACACTTTCCATTTTAGGTTGAATTTGGTTTAATCGATAGAAATCATTGTCTAACGGTTAGAATCGTGATTAGATGACGTAGATTAGTCGATATATGTTAGACTAAGGCTACTGGATATGAGTGGGAGTTCATTGGGTGATTTTATCGGTGGTTTTGGATTCTGAACAGTGGGGAGAAGTGGAAATCGCAGACGCTCGCTAGCAGTTCGCTAGGCGAGCAGGTCGCGAATGGTCGCTGGTAGTTCGCTAGGCGAGTGCGCAGCGAACGGTCCCAGACTTGGGACAAAATGGTTTTAATGTCCCTCGTTAGCAGCGAAGGGTGTAGCGAGGAGCTCGCTGGAAGTTCGCTGTGGCGAACGGTGTAGCGAACGAAGTCTGTAGCCTCTGTGCTGGCTCGCTAGCAGTTCGCTAGGCGAGGAGGTAGCGAACGCTCGCTAGCAGCTCGCTAGGCGAGCGTGTAGCGAACGTAGCAGGATGGATTTACCTGTTGCTGGGTGCTGTCGTGGCTTGGGGTTTCGGTTGCGATCGACCCTTCTTTGATTTAGTAGTTTATATGTTGGGTTGTGTTGTGTTGTGGGTAGCCGTATGGCGTGAATCCTAGATTATGAATTGTGGCCGCTTGGGCAATTATGTGCATTGTTTAGCCTGATTAAAAATCTATGATGGTTGTATGAATGTGTAGAATGCATGAGTATGTTTGTAAACATGTGTGCATTTCAAGAGTGTCATGAGTCATGTTGCATGTGAAACATCATGGTATGCATTCTTGTGTCGATTGATTCCTCGGTGAATCTGCAGAACCTCGTGTGCCCTTGTGGGGTGTGAGCGATGGTTAATTATTGATTCCTCGGTGAATCTGCAGAACCTCGTGTGCCCTTGTGGGGTGTGAGCGATGGTTAATTATTAATCCCTCGGTGGATTTGCAGAACCTCGTATATTACGATGGTTATTTTGATTCCGCGTAGAATCTGCAGAACCTCGTGTGCCCATGTGGGGTGTGAGCGATGGTTATTTGGTTCTTCAATTGAACCTGCTGAATGAGTCGGTACCGCATTTGCATCTGCATAGAGTCGTGTGTCGGTCTCTATGAGTTGCATGTTGACATCCTGCATGGTGTATGGTGAATGAACATAATTGTAAATGTTTATATGAATTGTTGATGATTGGCATGATTGGTATGCTTGAAGACACATGTATGTGTGAAAATATGAATATGTATGTTTTGTGTGTTTATGAACCGATATAAACATTGTTGACGCATATTGTATATGTATGATGTTCTATTTGTAACTAGATGATGTGAATACATTGCGATGTACGGTATGACGAGGTGAGTCGCGGTGAGAATGCCAAAGACGTATATTAGGTATTATGTATATATATATATATATATATATATATATATATATATATATATATATATATATATATATATATATATATATATGTATATATATATATATATATATATATATATATGTATATATATATATATATGTATATATATATATATATATATATATATATATATATATATATATATATATATATATATATATATATATATATATATATATATATATATATATATATATATATATATATATATATATATATATATATATATATATATATATATATATATATATATATATATATATATATATATATATATATATATATATATATATATATATATATATATATATATATATATATGTTTTTATGCATTGTTATTATGATATCGTTTCTCACCCTTCTGTTGTTTCTTTTAATGCTCTATGAGACATTGCAGACTAGATTGCTGGAGGTATTTTTGTGAAGCGTGGCTTCTTCCCTTTTTGGTCGGCCGGCTCTGATATGTAGCACCGGGTAGATAGGGTTTATTTTGATTCTTTTGTGATACATCTGTGTATGTATCTGCTGTTGATATGTTTTGTAAAACATGATGAATGATAATTGTATATGTGAATACATGTTTGGTGAATTATGAAATATTTGGATATTTCCGCCTTTGTTCTAAATATTTCTTGTGGGTGTTATTCCGTTGTTGCATATCTGTTGAGCAGGTGTTGTATGTGTTGGAATATTTATGATAATGTGATATTTCCCTTTTATGCCATGTTGCAAATGTACTCTGATGAAATTTTAAATTTATGCCTAAATGATTAATTGTATTATTTGGGGGCATAGAAAGGGGGTGTTACATTAAGTGGTATCAGAGCCCAGTGTTGAGTCAGTTGTATCTGTCTCGCTGTTTTGTTGGTTGAACGGTTGTTTGACCCTGTTGTTATTTTTGGGAATAATCAGAATATGGCTGGTCGTAATGACAATGCGATGGCTGCGGCATTGGAAGCTATGGCTCGAGCGGTGCAGGGTGCGCCGAATGTGAATGCTAACGATGAGTTTAGGAAGAATCAACCGCCGGTGTTCAAAGGAAGGTTTGACCCAGACGGTGCTCAGATTTGGCTGAAGGAGGTCGAGAGGATCTTCAGAGTTATGAATTGCGCTGAGAGGAACAAGGTGAGACTTGGGTCTCACATGCTGAGAGAAGAAGCCGATGACTGGTGGGTCGGCATAAGACAAATTCTTGGGGTTGATGATGAGGAAATAACTTGGGATTTGTTCCGCACTGAATTTTTGAGGAAGTATTATCCGGAGAGTGTGAAGGGAAAGAAGGAGATGGAGTTTCTAGAATTGAAACAAGGGAACATGTCCGTGGTCGACTACACGGCTAAGTTTACGGAGTTGGTGAAATTCCATCCTCACTATGATGCGGTGGCGGCGGAATTTTCCAAGTGTATTAAGTACGAGAACGGCTTGCGCCTGGAGATCAAGCAAGCTGTGGGATATCAGAGGATTCGAAGATTTTTGGACTTAACCGAATGCTGTAGAATTTTTGAAGAGGATAGTAGGGCTCGTTCTACTCACTATAAGAGTTTGAATGAGAGGCGAGGGAAGCAACCAGTAAGGAGTGGGCCTTATGTGACGCCTGCTGATAAAGGGAAGCATAGGGAACACTTTGTCAAGAAATCCGGAGGAGGGAGTTCTGGTCCCGTTAAGTGCTATAGGTGCGGCGAAGAGGGGCACAAATCTTTTGAGTGTAAGAAGGCTGGGGAGAAGTGTGCTAACTGTGGTGGTCTCGGTCATGCTACAACTGAATGTAGAAGGAATGTGATTAAGTGTTTTAACTGTGGGGAGGTTGGTCATATTAGTACGAAGTGTACTAAGGCAAAGCAAGCTCCGTCAAGCGGGAAGGTATTTGCATTAGCGGGTGCAGACACTACTAATGCGGATCGGTTGATTAAAGGTACATGTTTTATTAATAATATGCCCTTAGTTGCTATTATCGATACCGGAGTGACTCATTCGTTTATTTCGTTCGAGTGCACTAAGCGTTTGGATTTGTGTTTTTCTTCTTGTGGTGGTGATATGGTTATTGAGACACCCGCTTCGGGGTTGGTAACTACGTCTTCGGTATGTTTGAGTTGTCCCTTGACCATGTATGGTAAGGACTTTATTATGGACTTGGTGTGTTTGCCATTAGAAGGATTAGATGTGATCTTGGGTATGAATTGGTTGCAGTATAATAGAGTTCATATTGATTGTTATCACAAGTTGGTGAGGTTTCCATCTTCGGGAGATGAGGAGGAAGAGAGTTCTCTGTCCACTAAAGAGTTGAAGAAACTTTTGGCGGATGAAGCTCAAGTGTTCTGTTTGTTTGCGTCGCTGTCGGTAGAGAATAAGGTTGAATTGGATTTGGTTCCAGTGGTATGTGACTTTCTAGAAGTATTTCCGGAGGACATTACGGATGTACCGCCAGAAAGGGAAGTCGAGTTTTCGATTGATCTAGTTCCCGATACTAGACCGATTTCGATGGCACCGTATCGTATGTCGGCATCGGAGTTGGTAGAATTGAAGAGACAATTGAATGATTTATTGGAAAAGAGATTTTTTAGGCCTAGTGTTTCTCCTGGGAGCATGCGGTTGTGTATTGATTATCGGCAGTTGAACAAGGTGACTATCAAGAATAAGTATCCACTTCCTAGAATTGATGATTTGATGGACCAATTGGTTGGTGCCCGTGTTTTTAGTAAAATTGATTTGAGGTCAGGTTATCACCAGATTCGTGTTAAAGGAGAAGATATTCAAAAGACGGCTTTTAGGACACGGTATGGTCATTATGAATTTTCTGTGATGCCATTCGGAGTCTCTAATGCGCCGGGTGTGTTTATGGAATATATGAATCGTATCTTTCATGGGCAGTTGGATCGTTCCGTTGTTGTGTTTATTGATGACATTTTGATTTACTCTAAGTCCCAAGAAGAGCATGAAGAGCATTTGCGGGTTGTGTTGCAAGTATTGAAGGAGAAGCAATTGTATGCTAAGTTATCCAAGTGCGAGTTTTGGTTATCGGAAGTGAGTTTTCTTGGGCATGCGGAAGTGAGTTTTCTTGGGCATGTTATTTCTGGTAGTGGTATTTGTGTTGATCCGTCCAAGATTGATGCGGTGATGCAATGGGAGGCTCCTAAGTCGGTTACGGAGATCCGAAGCTTTTTGGGCTTGGCCGGTTATTATCAGAGGTTTATTGAGGGATTTTCGAAGTTGGCTCTTCCGTTGACTCAGTTGACTTGTAAGGGAAAGACTTTTGTTTGGGACATTAATTGTGAGAATAGTTTTGTTGAACTTAAGAGACGGTTGACAACGGCGCCGGTTCTGATTTTGCCAAATCCGACGGAAGCGTTTGTGGTTTATTGTGATGCTTCTTTGTCCGGTTTAGGTGGTGTTTTGATGCAAGACGGTAAAGTTGTGGCTTATGCTTCAAGGCAATTGAGAGTGCATGAGAAGAATTATCCCACGCACGATTTGGAATTGGCGGTCGTGGTCTTTGTTTTGAAAATTTGGAGACAATATCTCTATGGTGCGAGATTTGAAGTTTTTAGCGACCACAAGAGTTTGAAGTATTTATTTGAGCAAAAGGAATTGAATATGAGGCAGAGGAGACGGTTAGAGTTTTTGAAGGATTATGACTTTGGTTTGAATTACCATCCGGGTAAAGCAAATGTTGTAGCCGATGCTTTGAGCCGGAAGTTAGTGCATATGTCTACATTGATGGTAAGAGAATGGGAACTTTTGGAGAGTTTTAGAGATTTGAGTTTGGTTTGTGAAATGACGCCAAGAAGTGTGAAACTTGGTATGTTGTATGTTACGAATGATTTTCTAGCTATCGTTCTAGAAAAGCAAAAGTTGGATTTGAAATTTGTGGATTTAATGATGAATGAGAGTGAGGACTTTAAGGTTGATAATTTTGGAGTTTTGAGATTCCGTGGTCGTATTTGTATTCCCGACGATGTGGATTTGAGAAGGACGATATTGGAGGAAGGACACCGGAGTAAATTGAGTATTCACCCAGGTGCGAATAAGATGTATCAAGATTTGAAGAAAATCTTTTGGTGGTCCGGATTGAAGAGGGATGTAGCTCGGTTTGTGTATTCGTGTTTGACCTGCCAGAAGTCTAAAGTGGAACATCAGAAGCCTAGTGGTTGGATGCAACCGTTGGATATTCCGGAATGGAAATGGGATAGTATATCAATGGATTTTGTTACGGGTTTACCAAATACGCAAAGAGGTCACAATGCTATTTGGGTGATTGTTGATAGGCTTACTAAATCTGCTCACTTTATTCCGATTGATATTAGTTATCCTTTGGAAAAGTTAGCCGAGATTTATGTTCGGGTGATTGTGAAGTTACATGGAGTTCCCAAGAGTATCGTGTCAGATAGAGATCCTAGATTTACTTCGAGATTTTGGGAAGGTTTGCAAAAGGCTTTAGGTTCTAAGTTGAGATTGAGTTCGGCGTATCATCCGCAGACGGATGGCCAGACTGAGAGGACGATTCAATCGTTAGAGGACTTGTTACGTGCTTGTGTGCTCGAGCAAGGTGGTGTTTGGGATAGCTTTTTGGCATTGATTGAATTCACTTACAACAACAGTTTTCATGCAAGTATTGGTATGGCACCATTTGAGGCTTTGTATGGTCGGAGATGTCGAACACCTTTGTGTTGGCATGAAACCGGAGAGAGATCGATAGTTGGACCGAAAATGGTACAACAAACGACGGAGAAGGTGAAGTTTATTCGGGAGAAGATGAAAGCTTCCCAGAATAGGCAAAAAAGTTACCATGACAAGAGAAGGAAGGACCTTGAATTTCAAGAAGGTGACCATGTGTTTTTGAGAGTTACACCGGTTGCGGGTGTGGGTCGTGCTTTGAAGTCGAAGAAGTTGACTTCTCGTTTTATTGGTCCATATCAAATTATTGCACGAGTTGGTGCGGTGGCTTATCGTGTGGCGTTGCCTCCGAGTCTTTCGAATTTGCATGATGTGTTCCATGTTTCGCAACTTCGGAAGTATGTTCCGGATCCGTCACATGTGATTCCTATGGATGAAGTGGAGGTAAGAGATAATCTTACGGTTGAAGTTTTACCGGTTATGATTTTGGACCGCGAAGTTAAGAACCTAAGAGGCAAGGATATTCCGCTTGTAAAAGTAGCATGGGGGGGTGCTGCGGAAGGCAATATGACTTGGGAATTGGAGAGTAAGATGCGTGAGTCGCATCCTGAGCTGTTCGGATCAGGTAATATTTTCGAGGACGAAAATTCCTAAGTGGGGGAGAGTTGTAATGCCCCGATTCTGAATTTCCTTTATTTTGAGTCCTTTTATTTTAATTGATTGAATTATTATTTTAAATATATGATTTATGTGTTTAATATGTTATGTGTACATATTATACTATTTTCTCTTTTTACCGATTTCGAGTGTTTCGGGTAAAAATAGGTTGGAGGGTATTTTGGGCATTAGTAATTATGTTAAGTGGATATTTTATGTGAATTGATTAATTAGTGTGTGGAAAGAATTTGAGAGGAAAGAAATAGAAATATGAGATAGAGAGGAAAAGAAAGGAAGATAGTAACAAGAAAGAAAGAGGAGAAGAGAAAGTGGAGAGAAAAGGAGAGGAAAACCTAGAACTTCAAGAAATCATCACCAAAGCTTTCGATTGTTCGGGTAAGGGTGTGGAACTTTATTATTCTATCAATGTGTATAATCATGTATGATTTTGTTGGATTGTTTTGGATTGTTGGTAGTTTTTCTACACTTTCCATTTTAGGTTGAATTTGGTTTAATCGATAGAAATCGTTGTCTAACGGTTAGAATCGTGATTAGATGACGTAGATTAGTCGATATATGTTAGACTAAGGCTACTGGATATGAGTGGGAGTTCATCGGGTGATTTTATCGGTGGTTTTGGATTCTGAATAGTGGGGAGAAGTGGAAATCGCAGACGCTCGCTAGCAGTTCGCTAGGCGAGCAGGTCGCGAATGGTCGCTGGTAGTTCGCTAGGCGAGTGCGCAGCGAACGGTCCCAGACTTGGGACAGAATGGTTTTAATGTCCCTCGCTGGCAGCGAAGGGTGTAGCGAGAAGCTCGCTGGAGGTTCGCTGTGGCGAACGGTGTAGCGAACGAAGTATGTAGCCTCTGTGCTGGCTCGCTAGCAGTTCGCTAGGCGAGGAGGTAGCGAACGCTCGCTAGCAGCTCGCTAGGCGAGCGTGTAGCGAACGTATCAGGATGGATTTCCCTGTTGCTGGGTGCTGTCGTGGCTTGGGGTTTCGGTTGCGATCGACCCTTCTTTGATTTAGTAGTTTATATGTTGGGTTGTGTTGTGTTGTGGGTAGCCATATGGCGTGAATCCTAGATTATGAATTGTGGCCGCTTGGGCAATTATGTGCATTGTTTAGCCTGATTAAAAATTTATGATGGTTTTATGAATGTGTAGAATGCATGAGTATGTTTGTAAACATGTGTGCATTTCAAGAGTGTCATGAGTTATGTTGCATGTGAAGCATCATGGTATGCATTCTTGTGTCGATTGATTCCTCGGTGAATCTGCAGAACCTCGTGTGCCCTTGTGGGGTGTGAGTGATGGTTAATTATTGATTCCTCGGTGAATCTGCAGAACCTCGTGTGCCCTTGTGGGGTGTGAGCGATGGTTAATTATTGATCCCTCGGTGGATTTGCAGAACCTCGTATATTACGATGGTTATTTTGATTCCGCGTAGAATCTGCAGAACCTGGTGTGCCCATGTGGGGTGTGAGCGATGGTTATTTGGTTCTTCAATTGAACCTGCTGAATGAGTCGGTACCGCATTTGCATCTGCATAGAGTCGTGTGTCGGTCTCTATGAGTTGCATGTTGACATCCTGCATGGTGTATGGTGAATGAACATAATTGTAAATGTTTATATGAATTGTTGATGATTTGCATGATTGGTATGCTTGAAGACACATGTATGTGTGAATATATGAATATGTATGTTTTGTGTGTTTATGAACCGATATAAACATTGTTGACGCATATTGTATATGTATGATGTTCTATTTGTAACTAGATGATGTGAATACATTGCGATGTACGGTATGACGAGGTGAGTCGCGGTGAGAATGCGAAAGACGTATAT
>OZ012736.1:92231198-92238698 GCA_963859935.3 Lathyrus sativus
AGTACAAGCTCCATCATGCATTCCACAGTAGCCCACACATGTCTTCATCATCATCCAAGAGCAAGAGAAGCAAAACCCTAGTCTAAGGGAACTAAAGAAACCATTCTAGTTGAGTTAGCAAGTTAGGATCACCTAAAACCTAGTACTAAATTTAATTCCAACTAAAATACTAAAACCAATTGTAAAATCCTATAAAATTAACTATGGGAACCTAAGTCAATCATGACTCTATCATGTTAATTCCAGAGATTAAATCATCCAATAAGTCCTAGAATTAAATCCTAAACTATAAGGCACTAAACTTAAACCCTAAAACAAGAGCACCTAAAGTTCCAATACAAAAACATCCCTAAACTTCTTCACAAAAATGTGAGAAAATTACTAGAGGAGCATACATGTCTAAACTAGCTACACACAAAATATCAGCTCAAAAATCATCACCAAGTGATCACACAAAAATCAGCAAGACAAGGTATCAACCATAATGAAATTAATATCAACTAAAATACAAAAAATGCAATTAAAATAAAAAATGCATGAATTCCTAAACTCTTAATTTCCTAAAATTCTAGACTCATTCATGAGTCAGGGGAAAAAACCTGGATCAAAATGACCAATTTTTCTATTTATTATGAATTAATTTCAAACTATATGAAATGATGAAAAATAAAGAAAAAACAAAAGAAAATAACAAGATCAGCGTGACAAATAGCAAGTGTTCTCAGTTCATTTCAAGAACTTGGGCCAAACTGGGGTGTGGATAGCAACTGGATCCTTAAGCCCAAAACAACAATTAGGAAACGTTGCGTTTCACTTCTCAATCTCTCTTCAGAGTTTAAAACAAATCGTGGCCGTGTAATCCTAGTCCCAGTCAATGGTCAAACACTCATCCAATGGCTCCCATGCTTCGTCCCCAAAATTCAAACTGATGGAGGGAACTCTCCAGACGGTGGCCTGAGCTGCAGCGCCACCGTCTTCTCCAGCGAAGTGGTGTCCACAGTGTATCAATAATAACAAACCAATACACAATATCACTCAATTTTCTCTCCTGAATCCAAATCCAATCTCCAAATTCACTAATTCTTTCTCCAACTTCAAATCCGATCATACTTTCAGAAATGCCCCAATTCTTGATCATCACAATTTTAAAAAATAATGGTCCTAATGTAATCTACACTCTTCAGAGGTTAAAATTCGTTATCCAAACACGATTATATCACCAAGACTCACAAGAAATCCGTCTCAACAGAAAATGATCCATGACCTAAAGTGTCTTTATTCCTCAATTTCTTGTACCAAAATCCATCTATGTCCTACCAAGAACCTAACCACATGCAAGTTTATATGTATCTCCCTATAGATTAAGCAAAATTTTGATTGGTACAAACCTGGTTTCAGATGAAGAACAGGTACAATTCTTGCTCGATTCTTTCTCCAATATGATCCAAATTCACTCCAAATCTTCCTCTGAAGCTAATGCACACCTCAATTTGCTCTGATTTCAACTCAATCCAAGAACACGATCTTGAGTTGCAGCTCTGAGTTTTCAATTGCTCCTTCTGTTATCAGCATCAATCTTCTCCAAAAAAAACTGGCTGAACACACTCCAAATCTTATATAGGACTCAATGGAATCATCCAGAAAGTTCTGTAAGCTTCCAAATGAGATTTTGCAATTTCAATTTCTCTTTCAAAATCTCATGTGCAAAGTCATGAATCCAGCTCTATTTGGGCATGAAAACACTTGGAATCTTCATCTCATGAGATATTGAATTGATTGGTTATGATCATTTCCTTGTTTGCAATCCAATGGTGTGAATTTGATATGTTACTTCATCATGAAGCAACAAAGTAAAAGTGCATGAAAATGGACTCAAACCAAAAATTTAATATTGCCATTGTTTCTGAAATGATTTTTCCAATCAATTTGACCTATAATTTTGCCTTGTTTGGACACAAATCAATTTATTTCAATTTTTGGTCATTAAATGCCTTTAATCCTTCTTTTTTCACAACTCCTTGAACCAAGTCCTTCCTTGAGACATTTCAATGTCTCCTTGATACATGTTCAAGGTTAAAACCCCATTTTGAGCAACTTTCAAGTTGAACAAAATTTCATTTAAGGTGTCTAAGTTGGTGAAACTGACTTATAATAAAAAATGACCTATAACCATAACTTCCCAAAATACCCCTGACTTGTCAAAGCCATAACTTGAGTTCTATAAATCCTATAAAGGACTTCTAGTACTCTATAGAAAGCTAAGAGAATAAGGAACAACATTCATGTTGACCAAAAGTTCATAGGAATCATCCTTCCTGGGCAAACGTTTCATGCAAGTTGGGTAACTTTCAAGCTCCAAATTCACATGCCTCAGATGACTTGTAACTTGTCAAAGCCATAACTTGAGTTATACAAATCCTATCAAGGACTTCTAGTACTCAAATTAAATCTAAGATCATGATCTACAACAATCATGTTGGGGTCAAGATGAGATGACAATCATATCTTGAGTTAAATAGCCTTGAAGATAGGGGTCAAACTAGGGGATTTTACACTGTCAAGTCTTAGAAACCCTAGCCTGAAACTTCTCAAACTCTTCAATCATGATGAGTTAACCTAGCAATCATCCTTATAACATCTCAATGTATCAATCCATGATCACATGGCTCTTGAAATAAGTCTCAACCTTCTTCAAATCCCCAATTGACTTAGGGTTGACCCAGTCAAACCCTAGCTGCACCACTCATGGCTGAGCCTTCTTAATCTTACACAATGACCTGTCTAGGCCTCAAAGTGATCTTCAAAAATTCTTATGAGCTCTCTAAAGACCTCAAGTCTAACTTCATGGCTTCAGAATCATCTGATGACTTTCCACAACTCTCAAGTTAGGAGACCTACACACTTGGCTTCAACCACTCTCTCTGAGGATCTTTTAACTTCTTTGACAAGGATATCAACCCTTGAACACTTGAATAACCTTCTTTAGCTAGCTCCATAGTCTTGTGTAGCTCTTGATTGGTAAACATACCTCTTGATCGCCTGCATACATGTTAATGAAATGCAAATGATAATGCTAATGTGCATGAAATGAAACATAAGCTAGGTAAAGAAAAGTTGGGCAAATTTTGGGGTGCAACACTCGCTACTAGCGCGCTCAGCGAAGGTGCTGGCGAGCATCTGCGATTTCACAAAACCCTCACTGTTTAGAAATTCATCAGAAGCTCAAAAATCGTCTGATTCTCACCAAACTTGACCCTATAGTCTTAGCCTAACATTCTACGACTAAACTACACGACTTATCCCAGATTTTACCCGATAAAATACCATGTCTACCGATCAATTCATTTTCGACCCAAAATGGTAACCTTCAGAAAACACCCAACTATCCAAACAATCACCATACAACCACTTGCAAGAAGTTCACCATGACAACAATGATTAGAAACACACAACATACTAATCTTATTCATCAAATCCCTATGGGGTTAAGGAATCCCCTCTACCCAATTCATGCAATTACCAATCCCAATCAGTTTCTCCCACCTTACCTCAATTAATTGCTTCGATTGATGAAGAACCCCCAAGAATCCAACAACCTTAGCCTTCTTCCTCTTGTTCTTGTTCTTCCTCCTCAATCTTTCTCCCACTTGATCGTGTTTCTCTCTTTCCTCTCTATTGTGTTTTCTCCCTTCTTCCCCAAAAACTCACTCATACCCCTCTTAAATCTCTTATTCCTGATTTAATCACTTAACCTCAATAGTAATACAAATAATAATAATAATAATAATAATATTACTATTAATTATCAAATTATTATCATTATTAATTATATTATATTAATATTAAAGTTTATAGTTTATTAAATAATCTCCACAAAAGACACCCCGAAATAAAATAACACCAGAAAGACTAAATAATTAAAATGGGTGTTACAACTCTCCCCCACTTTAATTATTTTCGTCCTCGAAAATTATCTGATGGAAACAATTCCGGATACGCTTCCCACATCCTACTTTCCAATTCCCAGGTCACACTGCCTCTTGCAGCACCTCCCCAAACCACTTTCACCAAAGATATCTCCTTCCCTCGGAGTTGTTTCATCTTACGATCCTCGATCCTCAACGGCATCGTCTCGACCGTAAGATTCTCCCTGACTTGCAATTCATCTCTCTGAATCACATGAGATGGGTCCGAGACACACCTTCGAAGTTGCGACACATGAAACACGTCATGTAAATTCGACAGTTCAGGCGGCAACGCCATCCTATAAGCTACATCACCAACTCTCTGCAAAATTTGATACGGCCCAATAAACTTAGGATCCAACTTCTTGGACTTCAACGCACGATCCACACCAGTCACTGGGTTAACTCTCAGGAACACGTGATCACCTTCACGGAATTCCAGTTCTTTCCTCTGGTTATCATGATAACTCTTCTGCCTACTCTGAGACGCTTTCATTTTCTCACGGATCATCTGAATTGTCTCAGTAGTCTGCTGTACAACTTCTGGTCCCAATACTACATTCTCACCCGTCTCATACCAACACAGAGGAGTTTTGCACCTTCTACTATATAAAGCTTCAAATGGTGCCATTCCGATACTAGAATGGTAACTGTTGTTGTACGTGAACTCGATCAACGGTAAATGAGTATCCCACGCACCACCCTTTTCCAACACACAAGCTCTTAGGAAATCCTCCAGCGACTGAATAGTCCTCTCTGACTGACCATCGGTTTGCGGGTGGTAAGCTGAACTTAACTTCAACTTAGTACCCAAAGCTTTCTGCAAACTCCTCCAAAATTCTGAAGTAAACCTCAGATCTCTATCTGACATGATACTCGATGGAACACCATGTAGCTTCACAATTACCTGAATATAAATCTCTGCTAGCTTCTCCAACGGAAAACTGATATTGATCGGCAAAAAATGTGCAGACTTCGTAAGTCGATCCATAATCACCCAAATAGCATCAAATCTTCTCGCTGTGTTCGGCAAACCCGCAACAAAATCCATGGTTATACAATCCCATTTCCAAACCGGAACTTCCAACGGTTGCATAAATCCAGAAGGTCTCTGATGTTCCACCTTCTATTTCTAACAGGTCAAACAGGTGTAAACAAATTGAGTTATATCCCTTTTCATACCAGACCACCAAAATATCTTTCTTAAATCGTGGTACATCTTCGTAGCTCCCGGATGGATACTCAAACTACTACGATGTCCCTCATTCAGAATTAACTTCTTCAGCTCGTCATTATCTGACACACAAATCCTGCCTCTGAATCTCAACACACCTGAACTATCCAACTTAAAATCACTACCAGAGTCACTTCCTACTCTAGGCATCAAATCCACTAACTTCACATCTAGCTTTTGGCTTTCCTTAATCAAATCCTAGAAATCATTGTTCACTTGCAACTTGCCCAACATCACACCACCTGCCGTAATTTCACAAACCATACTCAAGTCTCTGAACTGCTCAATTAGCTCCATTTCTTTTACCATCAAAGCCGACATATGAATTGTTTTTCTGCTCAGAGCATCGGCTACTACATTCGCCTTTCCTGGATGATAACTCAAGTTGAAATCGTAATCCTTCAAAAATTCCAACCATCTTCTCTATCTCATATTTAGTTCTTTCTGATCAAACAGATATTTCAGACTCTTATGGTCACTTAACACCTCAAATCTTGAACCATACAAGTAGTGCCTCCAGATCTTTAACACAAAAACTACCGCATCCAATTCAAGGTCATGGTCATGGGTAGGGTAATTCCTTTCATGCACCCTCAATTGCCGCGAAGCATATGCCACCACCCTACCATTCTACATAAGAACCCCACCTAATCCCATCTTAGATGCATCACAATACACCACGAAAGGTTCATTCGGATTTGGCAGTATTAACACTGGTGCCGTAGTCAATCTGTTTTTCAGTTCCTCAAAGCTTTCTTCACAAGCAGCATCCCACACAAAAACTTGATCCTTCCTCGTCAACTGGGTCAATGGCAACGCCAAACTAGAAAACCCCTCAATAAACCTTCGGTAATATCCTGCCAAACCCAAAAAGCTTCTAATTTTCGCTGCTATCTTCGGCGGTTCCCACTGCAGCACCGCACTCACTTTCGATAGGTCCACCGCTACCCCGTCACCAGATATCACATGCCCCAAGAAACTCACAATCTTCATCCAGAACTCACACTTCAATAGTTTAGCAAACAACTTATTATCTTTCAGCACTTGTAAAGCAATTCTCAAATGTCATGCATGCTCTTCATCAGACTTAGAATAAATCAGTATATCATCAATAAACACAACAATAAACGGATCCAGATAAGAATGGAATATTCGGTTCATATACTCCATAAACACTCCTGGCGCATTAGACACTCCAAAAGGCAATACAGTATATTCGTAATGTCCATAACGAGTTCTAAATGTCGTCTTCTGAATATTACCTTCTTTCACTCTGATCTGATGGTAACCCGTTCTCAAGTCAATTTTACTGAACACACGAGCTCCCACCAACTGATCCATCAAATCATCAATCCTTGGAAGAGGATACTTATTCTTAATGGTCACTTTATTCAATTGACGGTAATCGATACACAAGTGCATACTACCATCCTTCTTCTTTACCAACAGCACTGGGGCTCCCCACGGCGACACACTCGGTCTGATAAACTTTCTATCCAACAATTCTCCAATCTGAGATTTTAATTCAGCCAATTCCACTGCCGACATCCTGTACGGCGCCATAGATATAGGTCTCGTACCAGGAACAAGATCAATGCTAAATTCAACTTCTCTTGTCGGAGGTAATTCTGTAATATCATCAGGGAACACCTCGGGAAATTCATTCACCACCGCCAACTCATTCATTGACGCCTTGCTGTCAACAGATAATGATGCAAATAAAGCAAACATTTTAGCTTCGTCCTCCAACAAGGTCCTCAATTCCTTATTAGACAAGGAATCCGCCAACGCTTCTTCTTCTGGAGTAAGGAACAACAACACCTTCCGAAAACAATCGATGTAGACTCGGTTGAACTCCAACCAGTTCATACCTAGAATAAGATCCAGCTTACCAAGTGGCAGACAAATCAGATCCACTCCAAAATCCCTACCGAAAATTGTCAGTGGACACTTCAAACACACCAATCCTAATCTCTTCACACAATCAACAGAAATGAACGAGTGGGTTGCACCTGTATCAATCATAGCAATCAAAGGAATGTTATTGATAAAACAAGTACCTTTGATAGAACGCTCTTCACTGGCAGCTTGAGTTCCCACCACCGCAAACACTTTACTACTGGTCTGAGACGCCTGAGACTTCTTCGGCTTCTCACAATGTGTACTGATATGACCTTTCTCACCATAGTTATAACAGGTAGGCATAGCAGCCCTGCAAACCGCTATCACATGGCCCGGATTACCACACTTGAAACACTTCTTCACCTCATCCGGACAATCATTAGCACGATGCCCCGCACC